>VXBX01002899.1:0-18402 GCA_013400415.1 Scytalopus superciliaris
CCCAAAAAAACTCCAGAAAAAAACCAAAAACACAACCCCAAACCCCCACTAAACTCAGCGAGGAGAGCTGGATGTGCCCGCTCTGTTTGCCCTACCACACCCCTGATTTCCCACTCCTGTTGGGTGCATGAGCAAAGGTCGCTCGCCCTCCTTTGGAGGCCCTTATAGAGCCTCCTCTAGCCCCTGCTAACGAGCCTGACCCCCCCCTCACTCACCTGAATCGACTCCCGAGGAGAAGCCAAGCCTAGGCAGGAAATAGCAGCTTCTAATGGTGATAGCATTGAAAATACATTCATTTCAGGAACATACTCACTATCATACAGAAACAATGTGGCCAACAGGACCAGGGAAGTGATTGTTCCCCTGTACTCAGCACTGGTGAGGCCACCCCTGAAGTCCTGTATTCAGTTTTGCGCCCCTCACAAGACAGGCATTGAGGTGCTGGAGCAAGTCCAGAGAAGGGCAATGGAGCTGGTGAAGTATCTGAAATACAAGTCCTTTGAGGAGCAGCTGAGGGAGATGAGGTTGTTTAACCTGGAGAAAAGGAGGCTCAGGGGGAATCTTACAGCTCTACAACTACCTGAAAGGAGGTTGTACCCAGGTGCGGGTAAGTATCTTCTCCCAGCTAACAAGTGAAAGGATGAAAGAAAATGTCCTCAAATTGCACCAGCTTAGGTTTAGATTGGATAGATTTATATTAGATTTTTTTTTTTCATAGAAAGGGCTGTCAAACATTGGAAGAGGACACCCAGGGAAGTGGGGGAGTCACCATCCCTGGAGGTATTTAAAAGACATGGAGATGTGGTACTTAGGAGCATGGTTTAGTGGTGGACTTGGCAGTTAGTGATTGGACTCAGTGATCTTAATGGCCCTTTCCTAAATGATTCAATGATTCTACAAATCTATGATTTAAATTACAAGGCATACTCATTAGATCAGTATCCTGATGTGTTAGATACTGTATAGGCTAAATGTAACACCTGAACCTTACAGTGCAAATATAGAAAATAAAAGATAAAAATAAATGAGGAGAGAATCTGAGCAGTTTAGTTGGAAAAGGAATAAGAAAGGGCACAACAAAATAAAAACAACTGTGAAATTCATTGTTCTTTCCTTTGGACTTTTGAAATTAAAAAAAAAAAAAAATCTTAAAAATAAGCTACCTAAGAGGGCAAGCTGTTAAATACAATAAAACAAAACCTATTCCCCACATGAATAATTTAACATATTTGTGATAGTTTCTTTTAATTTTTCAGACTATCAGATTTATGAACCCTGCTGGTAAAAAAAGACCTTTAATGAAAAAGCAAGGAACCAAGTAAGTTACAAAGAAATTAGAAAAAAATAAAATTGTGGTAAATTTCCTTCAGTCTTGTGTTGCCTACCATCAACTTTATTGCCCTGACAACATTAACGATGGGAGCCAGCACTCTATATCCTGAGATGTAATTAAAATACACACAAAGCTCTGGGCCTATGTACAAAATACAGTGAGAAATTCACGCAAACTGGGAAAAATTCAATACTACATTCTGAAAAAGCTTATTCAAGCCACTAGTTCTCCTACACAGGAGCTTTATTCTTAATTTTCTCTCACAAAATTACTGGAGAAAAGGTTTTTGAGAAAAAATCTGAAGGTCACACTACCAAGGCAATATTAAACTAGGGGGAAAATGTGTTGCAGAAATGAAGGCATTAGCATTTAAACCAAACTGATTTAGACGATACAGATGTAAAACCTGATCTTTTCATACAGTAAAGCCTCTTTTATTGTTACCAGCTGTAGCACTGCATCTTTCATTTATAAATGCTGTGTTTACTCCATTTGTCTGTGAGTTAAGTTCCTGCTTAGCACAGAGCTGGAATTACTGTCCTTATTGTCCTTTTCCCCACCAATCGCCTATGTTCAGAGCATGATGGGACAGGAAATGAAGTTTCCAAACTGGGGTGGATTCTGGCTTGTCCTGGATGGAGGATAATTCCTTTACTGATGTAACCCAAGCGTAGATCTAGGGTAAAGAATTCAGGTATCTGTGCTCAGAGCTGGGACAGCCGATGCTCCACCAACCCAAAGCACAGGGCACAGGACAAAAATTCTTTACAGGGCAGGTGTAAAACCACATTTTCCTGTTCAGTGTCAGGATGGGGAGAACTGTGTGGCAGGAGGAAGAAAAAGTGATGCTTTGCCTGCTGCACTGGTGATCCCTTCAGTCAGCCCAGATGCTCATAAAACCCCAGCCTGACGCATTGAGGCTGCCAGCACTGAGCTTTCCTCCTCACTAATATTTCAGTGTTATCCCATGGCATTACATCACTGCATTTTTGTCTCTGGTCTGATACATTAAAGCCTTGTGCTAAACTTTGTCCAAAAGAATCTGCTTCACAGTGTGAAAACAGTCTGTCAGGGCAAAGTACTCGTGCCAGCTCAGTATGAAAATGCCTCTTTTAACACAGATATGTGTCTTCCAATGATTTAAGCTCAAGAATTCAAAGTAATTCTTTATTTCCCCAAAGCAAACAAAAAAAAATCTCAATCATGGCTTAAATGATCCTTAATTCAATAGCTGGCAAACTGGCAAAATACCAAATTTTACTGCAGATCCTAAATGACTATTGTTAATTTGTGCCCAGGTATCCTTTCTATCATCTCCCCTGAGCATAATCTGAGTTCACTGCCTTATTTGGATGTAGTTTATGAGGTATAATGTTATTTTAGCTTGAAAATAGGGAGAAGAAAAGTGACCATAACAATCTGGGTATGCATTTACCAGCTGCTCTGCAGATAAGATAAGCAATACTGGCAACCTTTGGCTTCCTATGACCACATTTGAAGTGGAAGATATCTGCTGTGAAATGCACATATCTCTGACTAAGTGTGGTTTTGAGGGAACCGAGAAGGTTAGGTGTAATTCGATGTCATATTACGCCATGTGTTGACTTAAGAAATCAGAGGCACAAATCACTTAATAAGATTACTGTGAGGTGTACAAGAGTGGCATATTTCACCATGAAAGCAGTGCAGGAAGCTTCAAGACACATTACCAGAGTTAATACTGATGCACATTTAAAATGTTTTTTGAAGAAATTTGCTCTAAGTATTAGATAGTGTGAAGAACCAACCATTTGCACAGGAAAGCACCATTAAAAGTTGTTTGAGGTAACAAAAAGATCTAGTTGGGAGAAACTTTACCTTTCCGCCCACCCCCCCCTCCACCCCTTTCTTTTCCAATGAAATTGAAAGAACTAAACCTTAAGACTCCAAAGCAGGTACATCTAAATCACAGTAAGTCATGTAGATAGCTGGAATGGTAATGGCTTATTCAGCATCTTCAAAATCTTGGTGCTGGACAAGGTGCCATGAACTGTGCTGCCTATAGAACTTGAGGGATGCAACAGCTGCCCTTCCAAACACAATTATTTAAAGTATTTTTGGAAGGGCTGGTTATGCATGACGGGTATTTTATTCTCTATCTTTCTGGCAGCATGCAAGAGAATGTGAGCAGTGGTGATGGTGGAGAAGTCAGGAGGAGCGCAGTGCAAGGTCTCTTGTAGAAATGGTTCTGGCCCATGCTGAAGGCCCAGGTCTCTGTGAACATATGGTTTTATTTACTCATAGTCTATGCATGCATACCTATATTTTTATTCTGAATCAGACAGAATCCAACCTTTCTGGACAGGAAGAATTATTTCTTGGCATTTTCTATAAGATATGCATCACAAAATATTACTCATCACAAAATATTACTCAGTTGCCCATTCTCTGAGGCCAGGAACTTGTTTTTCACTAGTAGATATGTCCCATAAAAGTATCAAGCTTGAATTTGAAGACGCATAGAGGGATAATACAGAATTTCTTAGTAGTTTGTTATATTTTTGCTTTAAAAAATAATTAAAAGAATTGTGACTTTAGCTTTTCACCACAGGTCTAGATCTTTTCTTCCGCTTTGAAGAGCACTTTAGCACCAGGTATTTTCCTGTTGTCTCTGGGGGAGCAAGACTGAGTTTGAGGTATGAAGCATTCTTAGGTGGAACCAGTAGCTTTTCACTTGGGTTAAAAGGTCATATAACTACATGGCCTTGTATTTAACATGTATTCTCCAAATTCTGAAAATGATCTGCCTGGAGGACAGGCCTGTAGTCATAGTCAGTGCTGCAGTCTTTGCAAGAAGTGGAGCTGCTGAGGAAAATGAGAGTAGATTAGTAAAAAGATTTCATAATCATAATGTGAACCTAATTTTTTAATGAGTTTTCCATCCCTCAGCCTACTTTCAATGTCTCCTTAAGAAAAAAATCAGCACTTGGTGACTGACACAGCATATTGACATCCCCTAAAGCATTCTTTAAGCACTGACCTGGTTTGCTGCTAACAGTAGGAGGCAGGCGGGTTTTTTGAGGTCCTCTTTATTACTTGGCTCATGAGAATGAAACAAGTCCAGATGCTGCTGCCCAAGCAGGGTTCTGTGTCACTCTCTGAAGTGTAAGTATAGGTAAAAAAAGAAAAGACTGTATAATTTGGATAGGGTTTAATACATACTTTTTAATGAAGCACTTGACTTGTCTTTTGCCTTCTTTTTTTGACCAATCATACCATGTGAAGAGCATCAGCAGAGAAATTGCGCTCTGTACGCATTGACAGGTGGGCAACTTATCAAATGAACATATTTCTGCCAAAACAGACTTGTTTAGCTGAATGTTAATCTTAAATACCTGAAAGAGGTTTCCTGATATTTAAAATATTCTTTAGAGATATACAATACTGTTGGGCTGTGAACTGTTCGCTCCTGAGTCATTCCCATGCAGGATCTCTGAGCCATTGCAGATGAGCAGAGGTGTCCCCATCCCAGATTTCCTGTGCCACTGTGTGAAGGCTACAGCAGCAGAAGAAACTCTGCTTGAGTACCTGGCAATCCTAGAACTCACCTTCTGGAAACAGAAAACTTACTTTCATAGGCACACATTTAAAAAAAAAAATTAGATATTTCAAGGAGACTCTCCAGTGAGAGTTTTTAGTTTTTTAGTTTCTAGTCCTTTACTTTGCCTGTATATCACACACATAAGCTCATGTATAGCAGTCACAAAGTTAGAAAAGGAGAATGTTTGTAGGCAGCCTAAAGTTTCTCCCATCTGTGCAGCACATACACTTTTGAACATATACTAACATAGATTGTATATAAAATTTATCTATGCATACATATATATACATGTGTTAATTTGAAGGCCCATTCTTAAATTCTTAGAACTACTTTGAAGCTTATTTGCTACTGTGATGGAATAAACTGGGAAAATTATTTTTCAGACTTTCTGTTGCTGACTGGTTGCAGTGTTTAGCATCCATTCCTCAGAGAATCTGACACAGGGCCAGCTGCCCTATGTACACTTGTGTCACTTGTTACAGGGCTCACATTTTCATAAGCCAGTCTGATTCCAGAGCTGATTGCTAAGTTGCCAGTTAAGATTTCAGCCTGCAGAGCTATATTAATTAAGTGTCAAAAGATTCCCATCCTTAACACAAAGGTCCCATATTTCCCCCCATGCTTTTCCTGAAAGATTCACTGAGGGACTGGGAAAATACTGGACCTGTGACATGTTTACCATGAAGGTGACTTGCACCTGAACATCTGTCTGAGATATCCTAGGCACTGATTATTCTGCTATAAAGCATGTCCATATGCACGCTCAGTGACCCAGGTTTTTCAGGTACAGAGAAGTAGCTCTGATGTGGCTGCTAGACATCTGTGAATCCTGGACACCTGACTAGACTTCAAATTCAACCTGGCTAAAATAGCCAGTGAAAAATGAAGGTTTGTCTGAGAAACCTGGATGTACAACATCTGCCTTGATCTAACTTTACCATAAGAAATAAAAGAGTAAAACAGAAATATGTGAACCGGAATACAGAAACCTATAGGTTTTTTGACATGTGAAAATTATTCCTCCTGTGAGAAGGCTTATCTTCCTCAAGAAACTGGTATAAACTGTACTGTGACTCCCCAAGGGATCTACTGATATCAGCAAATCCACACAAAAGCAGTCACTTAAGGAGTTCCAAGACGTTTTCCAGAGTCATTTGAGCTTCTGGGATTTTCAGTCTGGAATCCTGTTTCCAGACATCTGACCTCTAGATACTGTACAGTCCTCAAAAATGTTTATTTTGAACTCTGAGACCCTCTTTTTTGAGGCTACTAGAGGACTCCTGTACAACAACAGTAATCACCATTTCTCTCAGAGCGGAATCAAAGACTGCCCAATTAGTCTTGTGCAAGGCAGTGTTTGTGTATGAATTATAACTAATGCAGAATTGAAAGGGTTGTTCCATTCCCAGGTTAAGCACTGGTGGTGAAATTAGCAAATGTGATTTCTTTTTTCCCTCAAGGCATGAAGCTGGAGAAAAAAAGCAAGACGAGAAGGAAGCAGCTTCTGCATTTTTCTTCTAATCAGCCATGCGTATTAGCGTATAAGGCAAGACAGGAAGGTAATTTGAGAATCAGGCAAGCAGCCAGATGACATTGTGTAAAGCATCTTTGTATAACTGCCAGCTAGTGTCTTATAATATTGAACACTGAAGTTTCTATTTAGCAGTGTTGATTGAATGGTGGGAAAAAAAGTCCAGGCAAGGATAATGTCTGTAATCAGCACTGCACAATTGCTATTGTCTATGCTTGGTATATTTAATGGAGAAGCTAATTACCATGTGTTCATTTTTTATTGCATTTACTATATTGCACAGAGAAGCAATATGATTTTTTTTTTTCTCTCCACGGGTTTACAGAAAACAAACAACACAAACAAAACCATGGTGGATCCCCCCCTCCCCACCCCAACCCTAATTAATTCTCATTAGGGCCACTGTTTTTATTTCCAAGAGGAAGTCAGAAGGCGAGGATAGCATGCCTGATGAGCTTGCTAACCTAGGCCAGTGTATGCTTGGACTGGGCTGCTGATGGTTTGAATGTGACAGGAAGGAAACTGTACAAGTCCAATGCACAGTCGTTTCATTTAACTACTCTGAGACACATTCATTTACCTACCACTTCCCATGCAGCTTTACAAAAATAAAAGGGCAAAGTACTCCTGAAAAGTGGTGGACTGACAACTGAAAAGTGGTGGACTGACAACTTCTTTCTGCATGGTTGGAGAAGAGCAGTGCCATGGAAGCACATCCCAAGAATGACATGACAGTGCCCTAAAAAGTTTTGACCCAGTTCTGCAGTAGTTAGGTGTGAGAGCTTTGATCCCTCTCTGATCCTCAGACATCCTCTGTGCCTGTCTAGTTCAAGCCATCTGGCTGAGTTCACACTCATTCTGACTGCTGTTGTGGGGCAACTGCCCCCACCAGCACAGGCAGAGGTCCCTGTAGAACATCACCTGCAGCAATGCCTACTTTTAACCCATGGCCTCTTAGGTTGAGCCCACCCTCGGGTCTAAGCCTTCTAGTTCTGAAGAGGAGTGGGTGCCTACATCCTAAGCAGCCATCCCAGCCTCTAGGCTTGGACACAAACCAAAGGGCTCTCAGTCTTCCTTGGTAGGGCTTTTCTTTGTGTAAAAAAAATACTTGAACAGCTACTGTGAGAGGGACTGGAACTTCTCCTTGAAGGTAAGTCGCAAAGGAGCTTGCCTATTAACTCCCTCTCCCCCTCTCACCTTGCAAATGTATAATTGCTTCATGAAAAATGTGCATGGAGGGCCTTCTTTGAAGAGGGTCCTTGTGAATTTATATCTCACCTAAAGTCAGTGTATGACTTGCAGTGAGAACTGTGCCCCTAGGGATCTGATTTTTAGGCATGTTTGGGAATCGTAAGATGCTGATACCAAGTAGGATCTTTCTGACATTCTATTGTGTCCCTAACTTGCACTGGAAAGCAGTTACATATAACTCTGATAAATGTTTGATTTGCATTGACTGTGCTCGGAGAGTTAATGAAGGCATTACCTTAACCGCTACCAAACTAGTGCAAACTATTGAGTCTCTTGAAGTGCTGTGTAGCCCTTGGGAGAGGTTAGGATCCTGCTCAGGTGCCATCACTTTTCCTGGAAGGACTGAGTTCCACATTCATGCTGTGTTTAGAGAGTGCAAAAGGTACGGTGTCCACAGGGACCTGAGCAGTAATTGTCAGTTGCTGATTAGACCAATATTATCACCGAGGCATAGGTAAAAAATGTCAGTCAAACTGAACTGAGTGCTGTTTTTAACAAGCAGGTTCACTAAGTCTGGTCCTCCCACACTGAAGTAAATAGGAAGATGTTACAGTATTTATAGACTGGATTTCAGAAAGCAGAAGCAGATAATGCACTCTCTTTATTAGGCATGCTCCCTAGTGCCTGCAAACTGCTGCATATTTCAAGCCTTATTTAATTTTTAATACAGCAACCTGTTATGTAATCAGATATATTTTGAGGGAAACTTATTATTGCATCTTGCAGTCTGACTGGTTTCCCTGTAAGAGTTCAGCAAGCTGTTGCATGTGGTTTTTATGGGCAGGAACTCCTCTCCTTTTCTCCTGCTGAAACTGGAATTAGAATGTCCTACTCAATATATGTGGTATATTAAGCACAAAAAGGCAGTGCCTGACAGAGTGGCAGGTAAGGAGACAGATTGCTTCTCTACTACACAAAGAGGGACTGAATACTTCCTTATCTAATAATGAAGATTTTGATGTAAAAAATTGGCCATTCCTTCATATGGTCCTCTGTTGCTGCCACAGAGTTTAGGCAAGGTAAGAAGACCAGATGAAGATAAAGCATTTCAGTGCCTGTGAGACATGACTAGAAGGTCTCTAAGGCGTTTGGTTGCTCCTAGGTTCATAAATCTTAAAACCATGAAACTGAGATCACAGAATCACAGAATAACAGAATATACTGAGTTGGAAGGGACCCACAAGGATGATCGTCTCCAACTCTTACCCCTGCACAAGACCATCCCCAAGAGTCACACCACGTGCCTGAGAGTGTTGTCCAAACACTTCTTAAACTCTTTCAGGCTTGGTGTTGTGACCACTTCCCTGGGAAGCCTGTTCCTGTGCCCAACCACCCTCTGGGGGAAGAATCTTTTTCTAATATCCACTCTAAACATTCCCTGACACAACTTCAGGCCATTCTCTTGGGTCCTNGTGGTAGGTAAGGAGACAGATTGCTTCTCTACTACACAAAGAGGGACTGAATACTTCCTTATCTAATAATGAAGATTTTGATGTAAAAAATTGGCCATTCCTTCATATGGTCCTCTGTTGCTGCCACAGAGTTTAGGCAAGGTAAGAAGACCAGATGAAGATAAAGCATTTCAGTGCCTGTGAGACATGACTAGAAGGTCTCTAAGGAGACCTTCTCTAAGGAGAAGGTCTCTAAGGTCTCCTAGGTTCATAAATCTTAAAACCATGAAACTGAGATCACAGAATCACAGAATAACAGAATATACTGAGTTGGAAGGGACCCACAAGGATGATCGTCTCCAACTCTTACCCCTGCACAAGACCATCCCCAAGAGTCACACCACGTGCCTGAGAGTGTTGTCCAAACACTTCTTAAACTCTTTCAGGCTTGGTGTTGTGACCACTTCCCTGGGAAGCCTGTTCCTGTGCCCAACCACCCTCTGGGGGAAGAATCTTTTTCTAATATCCACTCTAAACATTCCCTGACACAACTTCAGGCCATTCTCTTGGGTCCTGTCACTGGTCACCACAGAGAAGACATCAGTGCCTGCCCCTTCTCTTCCCCTTATGAGGAAGTTGTAACTGCAATGAGGTGTCCCTGCACTCTCTTCTCCAGGCTGAACAGACAGAAGTGCCCTCAGCCACTTCTCATACGGCTTCCCTTCAAGGCCCTTCACCACCTTCAATGCCCTCCTTTGGACACTCTCTAATGGCTTAATATGCTTCTTACATTGTGGTGCCCAAAACTGCACACAACATTCAAGGTGAGGCTGCCCCAGTCCAGCAGAACTGGACAATCCCCTCCCTTGACCGGTTGGCGATGCTGTGTCTGGTGCCCCCCAGGACATGGTTGGCCCTCCTGGCTGCCAGAGCACTGCTGACTCACATGCAACTTGTCATTGACCCACATCCCTTTGCCATGGCACTGCTCTCCAGCATCTCATTCCCTAGTCTGTACAAATATCCAGGGTTGCCCCATCCCAGGTGCACAGTTCAGCACTTTCTCTTGTTGAACTTCATATGGTTGGTGATGTGTAACACAGACCTGGCTCAGGATCCAATATTTCTGGTTTGTCCTCTTGTGTTATGGGACACAGGATGTTGGAGCAATGCATTTAAAAGTAATCTATGCTGGAGGTGCGGTTTCATATACATTCATTTTAAGTCAGTCTTGTCAGAAAAATGGGAGTTAAATATTTGAGAGAAACTTACAGTAAGCTTCTGTCTCTGAATCAGCATGTGGTGCTGAACAGAATGTAAACCTTACCAGAGCTCAACCTTACCCATCCAGAGAGGGGATGAGCAGAGATCACAAGCTTCAGAAGAGGGAGGTAAATCTTTATTATTGCAGGGCACCTTCTCTGGGATGGTGGGTGTTGTAAAGGAGCAAACCCTCCTGCTTTTCCTTAGATTTCCATCAGACTTTTGTATTTCTCTTAAGGAAGCATGAAGGTTTTGTTTGAGCTCTCCCAGCATGTATGATTTACAGGCTACTTACAGATCTTCCTACTTAAACCCTCTACATCTGTAGCCTAGTCAGTGTCTACAGATAGGAGTCAGTCTCAGCCTGAGGTCTGGCCCCATTTTATACTCTGAATGTAATCTTCTGCTTCCTAGATACCTTACTGATAAAAAGAATCAATTGAAATGTCTTTTCTGCAGATGAGATTTTGAGTTCTTGAAATAATAAACATTTTCCCATACGAAAGATCTGTTTTTACTGAGAAAGATTTCTTCCAAACAAAAAAACCCGCAAACCCAACCAAACAAAACGAAAAAAAATAAAATAAAATCAAAACAACAGGGGAAACAATCTCAGCATTCTGTAGTTCTCTGTTACAGAACATCAGCAACTTAATTATGTATTGAACTGCAGTGATAACAAAGGGCATATTGAAGAAAACAATGTCTAAAATCATAGAAGCAGATGTGTTTGGGCCTCTTATGTAGGAGCAAACTTTCTGATTGCCTCTATAGTTCTTTCCATATCTTTTGCCAGAAAGGTGCTCTCAGGCTATCTTCTGAGCTCTTCTGCAAGGTGTAGGGGGAAAAGAAATGAAGAAAATGTTAAGAAAATATCCCACATGGCCTATTTAAGCATGGTAGTAGGGGATCTTAGCCTGAACTACATTGACAGGACTGCTTACCATATTCAAAATAAGTTTACAGTTGATTCTCTTTAATTATACCACAGTATGGAATACATTAGCACCAATTCAGTATAGACTCTTTACTGAATTTGTGACTGTGTCTTTTCTTATCCTCACCAATTTTAGACAGTGTTTTCATCAATATATTTGGCTTAATGTAGCCAAAGCTTGTAGTATGACCCACAGATACTGATTTGAAAGCAAATGTAAGGGGTTTGCAACACTTTCCCTATCCTCTTTCCCATTATGAGATAGTTCTATAACATAGTATGATATGCACAAAAATACTGAAATAGCAAGAGGATATTTAGTGACTTTTTGTGACATATCTGGCAGGGAATCTGGAGATCACAAATCTCAGTTTGAGTCTCTATTCAGTCCATCAGATTGGCAATAAACTGGACCATTACAGCTAGACTAAGGGCTTGAATGAGTAGTGAATTTACCTTGGTTTTTTGTCATCACCTTTACCCATCATTAGCTCTGATAACTCTTCACAGGTAGGTTCTTAGCTCATGGCATATGTCTCTGAAATCCCCTTTCACTAAGGACTGAACTTGATGTGGCACTTGGCATGGGCTAAGAGCACACAAACAAGCTCATTGGCACAATCATTTACTAAGCTGTGGTGACATTTTGGACTGAAGATCACTCATCATCATCATCTCTGATAGATGTCAAGCCCAGCAGAAGCACAGTTAGGAGAATGCCTTCTTCTTTGTTACCACAGACAGGAAGGTTTGGCTCTTACAAGGTATTACAGAGATAACAGGCTCTGATAAAAAAAGAAAAAAACCCAACCAAACAAGCAAATAACAAAACCAACAAAAACCTTTCTCAATAAGAAAGAAAATCACTTCAATTGCAGGTGATCTGGCCATTTATTCTCTTATAGCCCACACTACATTTGATTTCCCCCTTTCCGAGGTCCTGTTAATGCTACAAGACATGTCTTTAATTGGATTCCAAAACAAATAGAGTTTATGATAGAGCTGGTACCTTGGAAAGGATGAGTTCTGCTCTGTCACTCCTGTATATATTAAATTTTATTCAGTCATCATACACCCAAGAATACTGTATCTTATGGATATATTTTAAGGCAGTAAAGTGGTACACACTAGTGGTCCCATTAGTGGAAAGTGTTGAATCTAGTGCATTTTTAAGCACTCCATTCTAATCTTTCTACCTCTATACTGTATAGAAGACATTAATGTGTTGTTTTAATTTGAGAGTCAGACACTCAAAAAGCTCTCACCAAGAACAATTTCCAAGCCTTGCAAGACAGAGGAGATAAAATAAAGCACTAAAAATAAATAATTCAAGACAAATTTTATTCATTATACTGTGTTTTCTATGAGCAATGGTTTGTGTAATTTCTCCTACCGTGCCAAACTGAGCAGAATCTCCTTATGAAGGAGAAGCTTAGTTTTTTTCTTCACATAAAATATTTGATTTGTGTACTTGGATCCTTTTATCAAATTAAGTTTAAATCACTCTGACTGTCTCTCCTTGTTTTTAACACCTTAAAAATTGTGGAAAAACTCATGCCCTGCAATGTACACTCAAATTCTGAAGCCTCTTGTAGGAAAGGAATGCTCCATTTCTTTGCTGTTTAATCAAACTTATGTGGTCAATTCTGATTTGAATTTCTTATAAGAAATTTGGGAAAACAGCTTTGTTGCCAGTGTGAAATACTGAGTTTATTTGAAATTGTAAACTTCTGGCCTAGTCTGACCTTCTTTTCACATGAAATTTATCTTGCATGGATCTTACATACCCTTCTTTGGGTAGGGAAATTCTGTGTGTTTTAAAACAAGCTGGCTAGCCCAGTTTTGATTTTTATAAGTTAATATGAATACTAACAATACTAGATCATAAATTATTAACACACAGACTATAAAGTAAGCCTGTCTTTTTCAACCAGGGTTCTAAGTACTCCAAATAATTTTAAATATTCAGGCTTAGTGAATTTGTTCTACCTACTCGTGGCTTCCTTTTTTTTCCTTCCTCAAATATTGCTGTCAGGTAGGCAAGTCTCTGGCACTAAATACCATCTGAAGCTTGCTCAGATATGGAGAAATTCTACAAGGTACGTCTTTGGTCCAGAACATATTTCTTATCAGCTAAGTAGAAAAAAGAGACTCCCTACAAATATAGAGCTGGAAATGTTTAGGGTCAATAGCAAGTGTAAGGCACATGAGTTAGGGCTTGTCAGAGCCAGACCAATATGTGGTGTAGGAGGCTGAGCACTGTTTGAGAAAAAAAGTCAAAGAAACCAGAGTCAAGTGACAGGATAACAGAAAGCAATGATCAATGTAGACTGAGGTACTGCTGTTTGGACCTGGTAGTGGATGATGCAACCTGGATTTCTGCCCAAGACTGTGGCTCTGGCTGTTGATTTCCAATATGCTCTGAGAAACAGGACATTGCAAGGATCTTGGTATTAATTACATAGAGCAAAAAGAAGAAATAATGGCAAAGAGATGGGGCTTTGTCTTAATGAAACAAAGGATAGGATGAAAGGGATAACTCTTGCTTTGTGGCCAATGCCACAATAATGAGTTTGCTGCAGGGTAAAGTGAAAGTGGGAATCTATAGCTTCTACTCAACAAAAGCCTCTCAAAGACAATTCCATCCTCATTACAGTTTCAATAAAACAGTAACTTTCACTGTCTGTGCAGACAGAGAAAATCAAGCACTTCAAAAGTCTTGTCTGTAGCAGGCAAAATGGCATCTAACCAGATCCTGGGATCACACTTAGGAAGCAATTTGGAAGTGCTTCCCTTGTAAACCCATGGCCTTGCAACAGACTGGATAAATGTGGTGGAAAACTGGTCTCTTCCCTGGTACTCGGTCCCTGTGGAACTGATCCAGGGAAGAATTCTGACATCAGGGTCAGGATACAAACAGGTTTGTGCCATTACATCCAACTTCCCAAGAGTATTTTTGCAGTGTTCAGTCACGCTTCATCTTTGAGGAAATGTTAGGCTGTTGGATTTTTTTATAAAGGTTGTAACACGAGAACAGCCTCAGGATAGTTACTTCTTTGTCTTAATCTTTAACTGAACCTCTTTAACACGAGCCAATACCTTGAACAGAACTGCTCCCTTGATACTCTGAAACTGCATGTGTGTTATCTGACAGTCTCTTGAACTAATAGTTGGAGTGTAAATAAACTCAGTTGAGAGCTGTGTAGCCTTTCAGAAGAACCTCAATAATTTGGAGAAATAGGTGGTGAAGAAATGTCTGAAGTTTAGCAAAGGCAAATGCAGGTTCCTGCACTTGGGGAAGAATAATCCCCTGCACCAGGACAGGATGGGGACCAACCTGCTGAAAAGCAGCTCTGTGGAAAAGGACCTGGGCATCCTGGTGGACAACAAGCTCTCCATGAGCCAGCAGTGCCCTTGTGGCCAAGAAGGCCAATGGTATCCTAGGATGCATTAGAAAAAGTATTGTCAGGAGATTGAGAGAGGTGATCCTGCCCCTCTACCCAGCCCTGGTGAGGCACATCTGGAGTGCTGTGTCCAGTTCTGGTCTCCTCAGTACAAGAGAAACATGTTGCTCCTGGAGTGGATCCAATGGAGGGCAACAAAGATGGTTAAGGGACTGGAGCATCTCTCTTATGAAGAAAGGCTGAGAGAGTTGAGCCTGTTGCCTCAAGAAGAGATGACTGAGAGGTGACCTCATAAATGTCTATCAGGATCTGAAGGGAGGGTGTCAAGAGGATGGAGCCAGGCTCTTCTCAGTAATGCCAAGGATAAGACAAGAGGCAACAGGTTGATGCTGATGCACTGGAAGTTTCACCTGAATATGAGAAAGAACTTCTTTACTGTGCCAGTGACTGAACACTGGAACAGATTGCCCAGAGAGGTTGTGGAGTCCCCTCATTGCATATATTCAAGAACCATCTGGATGAAATCCTGTGCAATGTGCTCTAGGATGACCCTGCTTGAGCAGGGAGGTTGGAGCAGACGACCCACTGTGGTCCCTTCCAACCTTACCCATTCTGTGATTTTGTGAAGAGAAATTCTGCATTAGTTTCCTCTTCCAGTTTAGAAGAGAGATGGATATACAACATTTTGCTCATCAGACTTTCTCTCCTGAAGGACTAGAAGGCAGCTTCTACTGACTTTTGGATGTCATGTCTTTTACTGACCATCTTTGCTCACTCATTACTTTCTGTCATATCTGGTCCTTAAAGACATGGATGTTCACCTTCTCTATGACACTGGTTGTGTTCTGTGAGAACCATCAGTATGGGATTTACAAGGCATGCATTCACCATGGGATGAGATCTGCTGTTCTTGATGGCAAAGTGTCCAGCATCCTTATCTTTTGTTAAACAAGTCAAAGAATGGTAATAGAAAGAGCTTTTCCTAAAAAACCTCAGAATTTCTCCCATGGCATTTTGAGAATTGCTGTAATTTTCACAAAGACTGTAAGCATAACAAATACATGGTTGGGGTTTCCCAACAGACTTGAAAATAGGCCTGCTGAGTACAAGTTCAGATTTTTTTTTAATTCTAGGATTAAACTGAGAGAAATTTCTTAAGACAGAGACTGGAAAAACAGTGTGGAAGAGCAGCATTTGCATATCAGACATTGTAATTATATGACAGTTTTTGTAAGTTTGTCATATAGAAGACTAGAGACATCTATTCTCTTCCATTTACCTTGAGAAATTGTTGCCTGGAATAATGTGACCATTAAAAAAATCCTGGTTGATAGAAAGCCCTCAAAAGAACAGTAATATTATCAGATAATCAATTAACATGTCCTGTGAATGCATTAAATGAATTTGGTTCATAAAGGTCAGAAAAAGTAGAATAGATCTGGGACAAGGTAGCAGCCTTCAATTAAGAAAAAAAAGTTATTATCAAGAGAGAACTGCCTGCTATGTCTGTGGAATAATTTGGCAGCAAAGAAGATTTGAGTTGAATGTAAGAAATAAAACTGAAGAGGCTTCTAAGAGAATCCTGTTCAGTGGGGAAATATAAAAGCAGGCCATGCACACTTAGTCTGGTCAAAGTGTAAGCTTAAGCCTGTTTCTGAGGAGGGAGTAGGTGGCCACTTGAGGTCCCTTCTTCCTGGCAGGTTTATGAGTCACAGTGGCAGCTGAAGAACTGAATTAACGGACACCTGCCAAAAATTACCTCTGGGAAGTGCTTTTCTTATCAATCATCTAGAAATATTGTTGCTGTTGTATCACACTGGCATGACATTTTTTTTTATACACTGACTTAAAATCCATGATTGCTCCTAGAAAAGTGGATTCTCAGAGGACAATTATGATATGATTTCATAAATCCAAAGGAAGGTCTTGTTTTAAGTTCCAGAAACACTTATAGCTTGTTTTAACCCAGCTTTTGAACCACCAGAGAAATGCCTCTTGCAGGATTTTTTCCTGGTAATTGTCAGCAGAGGAAGCACAAGATGATCAGGACTGATGGGCATTCAATGGAAAAGCAAAGCAACTTGTATTGATTGCCACCACTTAGCTGGAGGCTTGTGGCCCCAGCCCAGATATAGCAGGCTGATGTCTTGCACTCACAGGCAGGTGCTTCTGGTGAGGAATCTAGTGTAACGGGAAATATGAAGTCTCCTGGTTTGCATCCAGACCTAACATTTGGGTAACACTGGTGACCATGATATTAAGCCATAGCTGATTACAGTGATGCACTTACACCAACAGGTCTTTTCTTACCAGCATCTCCCATTGCAAATCTCTGCAGAGCTTTATAAAGAAAATAGTATTAGCAGGCTTTTGAAGCTGGTATGTCTTTTGCACACACCTCTGTATATCCATATACCTCCTGTAACAATTGCTGCATATATATGGACTCTTAGGCAGAGTATATAAGAGATAAGGTTTATTAGGCCAGCCATTACAATCTGTAGAAATTGTTCTCATAGGCAGAAAATTTGCTCAGGCTGACAAGCCCTCAGCTGGTTCTGAGGAATTAGGATCTTTTCCATCAGATTTGACACAGAAATTCAGAAGTATCTTTAGGCCTATTAGTCACCATTTTGCAAAGTGATATCAAGTCAGTATTTTAAAGGCATTGCTTTTTGCTTTCCCAGTTAGTGGTTTTCTTTATCAGAAGGTTACTCAGACTGATAATGTATGCTTGACCTTTGGTTTGGGAATGGAGAAAATAGGCCCAATACCTCCATCTGTATTTGCTTCTCCATTAGCGTTTCCTTTCTTTATAAATCACTCACAGGTCTAATGCTGCCCTAACTGTTGAGAAAAGACAGGCTGGAGAAATCAGCGTGTGATCAAAGAAGCACTTAAAGGTGATGGGCTGCTGCTTCAAAAAGCACTTGCATAAATAAATCTGCATCAGAGGGCAGAAGGGAAATGAAGCTCAAAATCTGGCTGTCTGCCTGCACTCCCCGGGCCCAGGGCTGTGTTATTGCTAAGTGGGAACAGGCGTAAGCGATTGTACATTTTTGCTTTCCTCTCTTCTCTTTGGACATACAATGGGAAACCAATGAGTCCTTTCAATAGAAACACTATACTATAGTGTACACTGGCAGCAAGAAGCACTTCTTTCTCCCAAGAGATCCCAAATATTGCAAGGACAGACTACAACTTAACTCCTCCTCAAGCTCTGTTGATGTCAGATGAGCTCTGACCTCCCTGGTTTTCCTCCATCAAAGTCACTGCTCAGACTCTGTCACATAAAATGCTTTGCAGGAAGGTTGTTTCAAAATAACTCTTCATATTCTTTACAAAGCTGGATGGTTCAGCCAGCAGAACAATGCCTTGACATCTCTGGCTGCATGAAGGCATCAACCTTTCCCAGAGTAGAAGCAACAGATAGAAGCAAAGGCACTTGGAACCGCTACATACAGAGCAAAAAAAACGTACTAAAGGTGCAAGTGGCATGAGAAATAAGAAATGATAAGGGACAGTTTATGTATATATGACAATAACATTTTTATTAGGGCAACAGCCAGGTGAGATGATTAAAAATGAGTGTGGTGTGCAAATAGAAGAGCAGTAGGAACCAGAAGATAAAAAGGACTAAGGGAAAAAAATTAGGATGCCTTTACAAGCTGGCACCAAGTTAGAAGAAAAGGGGTATACAGCAGAATGATCT
>VXBX01002899.1:18525-173863 GCA_013400415.1 Scytalopus superciliaris
AAAAAAAAAAGGGAAAGATTTTAAGATGTGGACTATAAGAAAGTAAGTCTGATTTGGAGAGCATCAGACATCAGGAAATTAATTAAAGAGGTAAAAGAGCTGCTCTAAGCATGCCATTGACTAGACCTGGCATTGATATCATACTGAACACCATCACAGAGTAGGATTTCAGTTCTCTGACTTCCTAAAATATTTCCTTCAGGCTGTACATGATGTTGCATTTAAAGAAGAAAAAGAGCAACTTTTTTTTTTCTTTTTTTTTTTTTTTTTTTTTCCCCTTTTTTTTCCTTAGCTTTGAAGTAAGGTAAAATCACTTCATTTAGTTTCTCTCCCATGGCTCCCTTCTGGACAGCTTTTAAAAGATACTTTCAAAAGTACTGAGGTTTAATGATCTGACACTGCTTCCACTGAAGTAACTGTTGAAATTCCCATTGCCTTCAGGTTCTAAACAAGCTAATGAATAGGGTGAAAAATAAGTACAAGGTATGTGAAATTGAAGCTATAACCAATGGGGATTTTCATTTTTGCTTCCAGTAGAATAAGGTTTAAAATAAAAATAGAAGCCAAGATACCCATTTCCTAGATGACTGCCTGGTTGCTCAGACTACTGGTCATTCTGGGTATCAGCATTCTGACCACTTATTTGCTCTCTGCCAATCAATCAAACAGAAAAGAAAATGTCTTGATTTGAATTCAAAAGAGAATGAGAAATTTTTGCAATAACAAAAAAACTGTAGTGCTGAGCAAACCATCTCCACCAGCTCCCTTCATATTTTGGTCTACTTTTGTTTGCACATGTCCTGGCAGATATAAGCACAATTTTGTGGAGCAGAAAACATATCAAAATAGGGAATATTTTTATCAAAATAATATTTTATCATGCAGCACTACTTTTAGGATAGGTTTCTTTCCCTGTTGTCTTCATGCCATGACTTATACAACATTGATAGTAAAAAATGTGAGATTTATTAAAACAGAGAAAATGGAATAAAACCCCTGAAACTGTCTAAAAGCCAATTTCTAATTTTCAAAAGATGTGAGGCATCTCCCTGAAGTACAAATGAAACAAATCTTACAGGCAGGATTTATTATTACCTTGTTTTTCAGTCCCTTTTAAAACCACTTGATTAGTGCCCTCTCTTTCAGGCAGTTATCTAATTTACTGGTTTTCATGGTCAGTTGTGTGGCCAGCTTTTATAGCTGTGATGAGACACCTATCCTCCCTTTTCAAATGAATTTTCTCGAGTTACTCAGAGGGAGACAGCAAGTTTGGGATGCTTATGGGCCATTGCATGTGGGCATTTAAAGATACAAGAAACAAATAATTACCTTTAGTAATGATCAGTACCTTTCAAATGCTTATTGACATAAATTAGATTCTGCACATCTGCTCTTTTTAGCAATTTGTGTCTATCCACCTGACTAAGAAAATACATGTTCTTAATTAAAAATTTCATCTGTCTGCTGTGAACTATGAATTAAGAAAGAGGAAAGCAGCCTTCCTCGGTCATGCCAGGTTAGTGAGTCCAGGAAAGGAGAAGACTGAAAACATGTAAGAGCATGATACTAAACAAGAGAAGTAAGTAAATGTGCTGGATGATTTTTGGTTTTTTTAAATACCTGCAAGGAACTATAAAAAGCCAATAATGAGTCGGCTGAATAAATAGTTGTATGCAGGATTCATGCCATTGCCTCATTAAAGCATCTGCTGATATTTACCAGCTCACAATGGCACAGTTATTGCAAACTCTGTAATTTCTTTCCATATTACCCTTCTAACATTACTCTTAATAGGAATATCACAGAAATGAAAAGCCAATTGTAAGTTAAAATTTCACAGTGTTATGGTGCTAAAGTAGTTTCAGCACCAATTTAAAAGTGTTTCCTTTTAAAATTTAATGAATATAGACAGACACTGGAAAGCAGCATAAATTCTGTGCTGGTCAAGCAATGTCCAGTTTTCCTAATTGGCTTCAGGACGGATTTAAATTCTGTCCAATTCAATGGGAGTCCTTCCATTCACTGGATGGTACCTCTGATCCTCAATGCTCCAGTGGTATGTGCCTCGGAATACATTAGATTAGTGATAAAAGTTGTCATGTATCTAAGGGGTCATTTACTTCTCTGTCATGTAAAGAGAGTGATTTTCTGAACATGAATAGACTGGCTTTGTGAATATTAAAAATTACTGTTATGTGCTCCATAATTTATCACTCAAATTGCACCCTCAGCTATATTGGGTATGCTCAAGGATCCTCGAAGACTGTGTGATTAAGTACTCAGTAAGTTAACTAAGAG
Source organism: Scytalopus superciliaris (assembly GCA_013400415.1). Classification (NCBI taxonomy): domain Eukaryota; kingdom Metazoa; phylum Chordata; class Aves; order Passeriformes; family Rhinocryptidae; genus Scytalopus; species Scytalopus superciliaris. The sequence continues at coordinate 20,824 of VXBX01002899.1, forward strand.
CCTGGCTTCTCATTTCCTCACATCTGGAGGGATCATTTAAATTTGTCAGATTTATTACTTATTTCTAGAATATTTGCCATGTCATAGCACCTAGGAGTCTGAAGTTATGCACCTGGACCTAAACTACTTAATAGTTCATAAGCACAGAGCAAAACATTCATCCCTACCTCAAGGAACTTATACTCCAAGAAGAAGACGAAGTGAGCCAAAGAGTGGGTCCAGGAGGTCCAGGGTCAGAAGTGTGTTGCTGGCTGGTGTAACAGGCAGTAGCCTTGGCACTCCTGCAATGTACCCATTTGCCTAATTGCTGATATGTTTTAATGGTGCTGACATCATGGCAAAGGTGCTTTTCAAAGAGGGTTTGAGGAAGATCAGTGAAAGAGCTTTCGAACTGTGTACAGGGAACACCTCCCATACCTGAGAATGACAGCTCTGGTTTAAAAGTCTACTAAGAGATGGATTGCAGGCTGGCAGCCGGGGTGATGGGAGTGGGGAGCAAGCCTTCCAGCACTGAATGAGCAATGATAGATTAAATTGTTTTTAAACCATTTGAGACCCTCAGGTGAATGACACCATATGAATACAAATAATCCTGAAAAGGAAAATGCTGAATATAAAGCTGGCAGTGGTGCTTCTGGAGGAGGCAGGAGGCAGGGCGTGCACCATGGCTTCCACTGGTGCAGGTCTGGTTAGCTTGTTTATCCTGTGCGAGTCCATTGTTTCCTGTCCTACTTCTTGTTCTCTTTAAAAATTAGAAAAGAAAATAGATTTAATATAGTGAATATATTACTTTTTAGGAAAATGGACTTTCTCCTGAACAAGAATGACAGTTCTTGCAGTTTTTATTTGAACCTGTCTTGATTTTATTTCTCTGATGTTTATTTGATCATTAAAATGTAAGATAGTGGGAATGTGAAGTAAAATCAGTAATGTACCTTAAATATAAATATATCTTTTGTTTTTAACAACAGTTTTTATTTTTGATCATGGGAAAAGAGCAGTTTAGAAGTCAAAGTATGAGTCCTATCATCCACAATGTGTGTGAAAAGAAAAAGTTCCTGCACAAATCTTGCCAGTTGTGACCTCTGTGATCCTCAGGAAACCACATTCACTACATATATTTTCAGGACCAAGTTGTTCTAGATGACTTCACTCCCAATCCCAGTAAACTCTGTACCGTACCTTCTCTGTACCTTAGGTCAAACCTAAAACAAATTGCTCTGAGCCTTACGGGAAATGAACCTGAGTCATGGTTATTCACTCTATAAATAGGCCATTAACTCCAAGGCAAGGGTCTAACATAGATAGATGCAGTCATTATTATGCTTTTTGCATTATAATTCATATGCCTGCTATGTAAGCAAATGTGCAGAAAAATATGTGGGCATATTTGCAGAAATCCCTGCCTTTCTAAAATGAATGAGAATCTTACTGAAGATTTTAGCAGAAATACATATCTCATTATTCCTTAAGCTGATTACCACCAGTTGTATTGGTGACAGTTTGCCACTCTCCAAGTTTCCCTGGAAAAGCAGGGTTGATAGATAGCTCTTCCACTACCAATATCACACTCCTGGTGTGGTTTTTAATCTGTTTAGCCATAATTTCTTTCTCCTGGTAAGATCCTGGGTGCAAGATAAAAGTAATTAAGTGTTTTATGAGTTTGAGAGAATGATGGACTTGGTAGGGTTTCAAGTATCAAGCTTTGAGCTGTATAGAAAGGGTCCAGCCCTGAGAGAAAGTATATACCCATAACTTGCTAATGACTTAGTGGAAATTGTGGGTGCTTGATCTCTTACACAACCTCCTCTTGTAGCTGTCCCCAGGAACGCACCAGCTTGGGAGGGCTGAGAGAGCAAGTAGTTTGTATAAACCATTACCTATGCAAACTTGTCATTTTGGCTGACAATAAGAGACAGTGGGAAGAAAATAATTAGACTAACCATGCTGAGTGTCTTCATCAAAGAGGAAAAAAAATAATCTAACCTAGAAAGATGAGTGTGGGTTTTTGGTTTTTTCCCCCTGTTGTAATCTTCAGACTAACAGAAAAAGAGGCAATGAGAAAGCAGAGATTGGTGTCAGACCAGAAGTCCTCATTATCAACCCGCTACCTTGAGATGGAAAAAAGAATTCCCGCAACTCGATTCTTCACAAGTAAACTCTGATTGCTAATTATTTGCTAAATTTCCTGCTGATGTTCCCTGAGTGTTGTCAGGCTTGATGAAAGTTTCTGATGCTTGTCTTGTCAGCAGGAGAGAAGAAAAAGTGTGCCAGCTTAGTTCAGAAAGGACCCTCACTGCTCATCACTTACATTTTCACTGAACATGCACTGACATTTGTCTGCCACCAGTTCTCAGCATCCCATCCACCTTCATGGACATTTTAAGTACCTCTGCTCAGATTCTTTAAAAATGTACAGCAATAAAAAAATCTAAAGACAAGAAAAACTGATATCATGTTACCTGGCTTCTACAGTCTCAAGAAGAGACAAGAACTTACATGTCAGAAAACTATTGTGACAGGTATTAATACAGTGACTTTTACCTGTCTATCACCTCTGCTCACACTCATAAGCCATACTACAGGTAGTAAATTGCCACTGTGTGGTGTTATTTAATCTTTGGTATTCATATGTTTCCCAGCACATTATTATCTGGGGAACTGCTAGGACTGTATTTCCAATACTTCTGAAAAAATGTGATACACCTGTATAGAGAGATGCCTGCGGTATCAGAGAGGTCAGTTTTTCAATGACACTGAATGATAACTGCAAAATTGCATAGGAGGAAAATTGCAGAGGAGGAGCAGGGACTGGAATCTGGGTTTTCTCTGCCACAGAGAGGCCTCTGTACAGTCTAAATACACTCATAATCACATCTGGTCTCCTCTTGCCTCCTGATGAATATTATTCCACATCATATGGAAAGGTTTTAATGGGAGAAAATTAAAAGAAATGTCTTGTCTTCCTCTCATTTTATGTCAACTACCATAATTAGGCGATAGTCTCACAGTTGTCCCTTCTTGGGAAAAAGAAGAAACAGTATTTTGGGGTGTGTGTGAGAGATTGTCTAGGCAGAGTTAACACCCATAAACGCACAGGCCCTGATGGGATGCACCCATGGGTGACGAGGGAGCTGGCAGATGTTGCTCCGCCACTCTCTATTATCTCTGCAAATTTGTGGAGAATGTGAGAGGTGCCTGATGACTGGAAGAAGGACAATGTTACTTCCATCTTCAAAAGGGGCAAGAAGGAGGACCTGGAAAACTGCCGGATAGTCAACCTCATCTCCATACTTGGAAAGGTGATAAAGCAGGTCATTCTGGAGGTCATCACCAAGCATGTAAAAGAAAATAAGGTCATCAGGAGTGCTTGGCATGGATGATCTTCACAAGTTCTTCCAACACTAATAATTCTGTTATTCTGTGGTTCTGTATCTCAAAACCCTGCCAATGTTTTAACTGCAGTTGAAAGGGGGTATCTTCTACTCTGGTTATATTTCAGAGAAAAGACTTGTCTTTCCCCATTACTTGTTTAAAAATCTGGCACTGCAGCAATTAACACAACAACTGTGACCCCTGGAATTCACCAAGGTTATAAGTAGTATAACTAATAACTGGACAAAGACAGTGTAAGCCCTACTGAAGAACATAACACAAGATACAGATTTATGCCCAAATCCAGAATTATTACATCATATATTTCAGAATTACTACCGGGAGATTTCTGTTCCCATGAGCAACATTTGTGGTTATCTTTGAGAAGGTGCAAATCAGGACACCCTTAGAGTGTTTGAACCTGTTTTCTTTTGGGAGCAAGTTATCCAACAGTCCAGACAATGGATATGTGACACTATTCTGTGCCCATTCCAGAATGCATTGTTACTAAGAGTAATCTGGCAACCTGCAGCCTAGGGCTGAATAAAACTCAACATCTTTCCAATCCAAATAACATTGGATCTTCGCTGTATAAGACTGAAACAGTCATATACCTAGTTTTATTCTCCAGATACATTTGAAGAGCAAATAGAAACTATGTGAAAGGAACTTTGGCATCTGATCCAAGAACAGATTTTTAAACAAAGTGATTACTTGTGAGTCTGTATGGAACTTCTTATACAAAAACTTCTGAAAATCTTACACCACCCTTGTAGTTTTTTGTGCCAATAAGATTACTCAAGACAAATAAATCAAGCAACAAAAATTTATAGCACTAAGAAAGTGTTGAACTACTGAGGAGTGATGATGCAGTGAATTAATGGCTTAGTTTATTATTTTTTTATATGATTTTGCATTAAAGGGCCTAGTTCTATAGATAATATTGTATTCAGATCATACAATGCCCAGTGCATTAGGTTTAATGGGCTTGCTTCAAATGAGATTAAAGAAGTCACATTTACCACCAAAAAAAACACCCCAAAACCCAAAAAAAGCCCCACCCCAACCTCCCCCCCCAAAAAAAAAAAAAAAAAAAAATCAAAAAAGCCAGAATGATTAAAAATACCTAATTTATTTTTATTGTCTTTAATTTTTATGTCTTGAATTTCTTCTGGCACAAGAATTTGAAGAGTCACTTTTTCTTTTACCTAGTTAGCTTAATTTTGGGGCTTTAGAATACTGTGTTTTCTTTAAAGGAAACTTATATAATATTTTGACCCTTCTGAATTATTCAAAGTTTAGTCCTCTTCAGCACCATTATTTATTTGTGGGGTACTAAATTACCTCCAAGCATCATACTATGAAGAAAAATCTGTAACCCTGTTCAGTATGTAAGCTTAGTGACATTATGGGTGAAAGAATCAAGAGTGCAGGTAAACAAATAAATAGTGAAAACTTGTAACTATCTCACAATGACCTGTTCCTGTGTTAGGTTAAACTGCAACTTCCTGACGAGCTCCAATTCCTCCTTCTGCATGTATCTCATTTATCTCTGTTTTGAAGGCCACATTTAAAACTAACATAATTTTCACAGCATCAGAAGGTTACATGGATGATTTCCATTGTTTAGCCCTGCATGAGGCAGACAGTACTTAAATTTATGATTAAAGATCTTTCCTATGAAAAGATTTCCTTGAAAACTTGAAAGAAGAAAGTGCTGCAACTTTGAGGAGGAGAACAAAATACAGGGAATTAGTTATTTTACAAGTTTGCTAACAAAATGCAGGCTGTAATTATCATGTTACTGAAACACAAGCACTAAAATTCATAGACAAATTTTACTTTAAATTGCTTTCTGCAGCAAGATGCTCCATAAGAACACCTGCAACTGAAGTCTTGGACAAAGAAACAGCATTATTTTGATCTCACTTTGTATCAGCTATTGCATTTTTGAATTTGCAGTTGTGAATCTGTGTAAAATACTGTAGATGAGCCGCCCAGCTCAGTATTTACTAGAGCATTATGGAAATGCCACTAAAGCCACTGCTTGAAACAGCCTGTTCACAACATCATGTGTTACAGTGCATCTGCATCTAAAGACTTGCAGCATGATGCCTGGAATAATCATACATGCTTAAGAAACTGTCAGTAGCTTTTCAGATCTTCAGGACACTCTTAAGTTAAGATTAAGAAAAACAATAAAATTTTATATATTCTCCTACAAAACTAATCATACCCTTATGTGCTTTGTTGATCATTCCTGTAGAGAAAAACTCATTCTCTCCTATGCACCAAAGCCAAAATGTTGAGTGGGTGTTCCTCCACACTGACCAGAAAGTGCTGAAGGGAGAATAAATATTTAACTCACTTTTTCATCCATCCCTTTGAGGTGCAGGAGTCCTGTACGTCCCCTAGTTCTCTAACAGTGACCACAGTCTGTCTTGGACTACCCTTAGGAGCACCTGGGGAACCACAGCCATGCACTCCAACCTTTTGACTGTAAGATGTGACACACCTCATCAGGCATTTTGTGTAAATTTCTGCATCCAAGTGTGTGGCTCAATCTGTCCTGAATGTGTAATGTGTCTTTCTATTAGAGTAAGTCTTGGTCCATATAAAGATTTTGTAGTCAATCCTGCAGAGAAATTGGAAGGAAGCTAATTCTGCTGCTACTAGCACCAGTAGTTATCTTTCCCTTTGCTGCCTGGAGGAGGTTTTTTTCCCAAGCTAAGAAAGACTTGAGATCCCGGTATTTTTTCTCTGCATTTTTCCCTCAGGACTGATCAAAAGTTCAGTGCCCAAGATGAGGAAAGCCACAGGGTTCTTGACAGAACTGGCCCACCGCCCAACAGCAAAGTGAGAGGATGTGATTGCCAATTGCTTGGTTCGTTGCATAGAGAGTCATGCCACATCACAACTAGAAAACTATTACTGTATCTAAGAGAAGAAAAAAAATTACTTCTTAATTTGAAAATGACTTTTCTGTGTTAGGGGTTTGACAGGGAGAATGAAAGACTAGAGGAGATAAAGTGTCGCTCTGCTGAAAAAAATCATTTTGTAAACATGAAATATTGATCTGGCATGTATTGTGTGAGTGCTTGCTGTATGTGTATATTGAGTTCCAAATGTTGCACATTCAGAAAAGCTAAGTTAGAAAAATCACTCACAGGGAATTATATACACAGAGGTCCACAATCTGTGCGATCTGGAAAAACCTGAAATGTTTATCTAGACAGGAAGAAAATTCTTTCCCATATTGCAGAATAAGGTTTTTGTGGCCACTAGTTTTGTGTGAGGAGGATTTAGTGCTATTTGAAGTATCCTTAATCTGCATTTTTATGGTTAATTAACAGAGGTCATCTGACAAGAACTTTCATTGGAATCTGTCTTCTGTTCTTTTCTGTTTCTATTTGACTCCAATAGAAATTTCTTCTGCAGCCCTGAAAATGGGAACATTTATACCCATCTCTTTTTATAGCTCCATAATTTATGTGTACTGCCTCTAATTTCCGTTACTCTCTGGCCCCTTTGCAACATCTTCAAGACTTCCCTGTATTAACAGACTTATATGAAATGGTCATAGTCTAAATGCAGGTCAGACTCAGAAGAGCTTAATTATGGATGTGCCATTAAAAGCACATTGATTTTCACTTAAGGGGATTAATTCTTTGCTTTTTATAAATAAAGTTGTGCAACCTGGTCAAATTTACAGTTTTACCTGTACCTCTCACCATTCTAATAAGATTTATTTTTTTAAAAAAAGGTTTAAAGTCTCTTTCTTTCTGGTTTTTGAGGCTGTAGTGTTTTTGCTTTTATGCTCTTCTTTTCAGTCATGAGGCCTAGAAAAAATATTTCTACAGATAAGAACATTTCAGATTCTGAAGGAATAAAATAAATTAAGAACTAAAAATTTGAGAAAACAAGTGTTGCAAGACATATGAAGAAGCACAGAGATACAGCAGTGTACAGGATAAATACAATGACTATGTTCAGGTGAATGTTTTAATTCATTGAACAATAAAGGTTTTCTAAGACACCACATGAATTTTTCATGAAGAAGGTAGAGTTGTCAACATTGTACAAACACTGATACATGTTAATATGTCAATTATGTATGTTTTATATTCAAATAATGCAAGTATTAACAATACAAATTAACAATACAGAATCAATAAGGTATAAAAATTTTGAAAGTGTCTTTATTAACACTCTTAAAAACTTTTTTTTACAGGTGCATACAAAGCTGGAATGATGGCTGTCTAGCAATTAAGAGAGAACTTTGTCATAATAAACCCTGTGTCATCCCAAAAAGCATAATCAAAGCTATAGCAATAACAGTCAAGCTAAGAGAATATTCTGATCATGGCTGGGAAGGAGAAAGAAGTGGGTAAAGAATGGAATCCCAGTTGTCAGTGCTTCTCACCTGTAAACAGGAATTACTCTTTCCCCCAAAACTGCCACAATTACCATAAAAATCTCAGCATAATTCATTTAAAGGATGCAGCATAATTGTTTGCAAAAAAAAATTTTAAACTTTTCATTTGTGAAATAAAGGAGTGATTGTAAAATTAGTAAATATGATAGCAGCTCCTGTTCATGGTGGTGCAGAGGACTGCAATGGTGATGGCAGCCCTGGTCATGACAGGTCAAGGAAAATTTGCCTTAAGTATGCAGAATATTTCTTTACATAAGGTGTCAGTATGCAGAGTCTGTATGAGCACAGATAATCTTTGGAAAGATAAAAACACTGTCTCACTGAGGAGTGGCCTGCTCTGCTGGAGAGAGGGGCAACAAGGACAGGTGGGTGCATGGTGGCCTCTGTACCATTGCTTCTGTTGCTGACTGTGACAGGAAGGTATTTGCACCTCCCTCTGCCACAGTGATAACTGCTGATGCACATCCATGAGCCAGGAACTTCAGGTAGATATTTCCATCCTGGAGGCAGAGCCTTTGTGCTGTTTTCCTGGAGGTGGCACAGATCCTATCCAGACACAAAAAGAGCGACTCATGCTCACTCCCCTGGGAAAACCAGGTGGAATATGACCCTAAGATACTTCCTCCCCTCTGTTTTACAATTAAAGTGAAGATCTGGAGTGGAGAGGCAGCAGTCAAATTACTAATTAGCACTCTGATGACTACATCTGCATTTTTAAATTTTCATTTTGATTTGCAAGGGCCTGCAGAGTCAGCTGTTAAGTTGTAATTCAGCTGAGTTAAGTGTTTACTTGTTGTTTTTTTAGAAGAGGGAGAGAAAAGATCTAACAGAATTGTGTCTTTGTCATTAGACCTAGAAAGAAATGTGAGCCTGAAGGCTTCATTTGTTAGTGAAGTGTTGGAGCCAGTGTTACCAAAAGAAATGAAAAATCTTTAACAAGTGGGAAAGGAGCAAACAAATGTTCCTCAGCAGTGAGACACAGAGGAATGATGCACATTGACATTTCACATACATTAAGGAGGAAATGGCCTGAGATGCATCTCTTGGCCATCACTAAACAGAGTGGGGCATTTCTACCTAACTAATGTAAGATAATTTCATCACAGATTCAGAAGAAATGGCATTTATGACTGAGAACAGAAAATATGCTGTCCACTTTGTTTACTACTGTATTTGAAATATGTATGGAGCTTTAAGTAAGTATACTCTGAAGCCTTCTCTTTCCAAAGCACTCACTTTCATTCCAGATTGCCTCCCACCCTCCCCCAGTCCTTCTGGATTCAAAGCATTAAGGTTTTGCCTGAAAGTTAATTCTGAAAGTGAATTCCTGTGACGGACACTTAAATCTGTGACAGTGCACCCTGCCCATTGCTGTCTTAAAACAGATTTTCACAGGCATCCTTTTAAGTAATGATTCCTCCCTATAGTTAGCTGACTCAAAGTCAGAATTGAAGACTAGAAGAACCTGTCAATTGAAAACTAAAGCAGGTTTCCATTGGCATTTGGAAATGTGAAAATCCCTCTGCACTGTCTCAAAAACAAAGTTACTATTGCAATACATGTCACATGGGTAGCTATAGTGTTTTCCCTCATATTAACATGGCAAAATCTGTAAAATCCATGGTCAGGATCTGAGACACTGACATTAATTTCTGTACTGTTATAGACTCTTTATATTCCTGGATGAAATTTATAATGTCTGCTCACTCACATGTCTGATACAAAATTTGGGGTAATGGTAGATTCCCACCTCTGAGTGGTGATGTTTAAAGTAGTTAAACAAAATTTTTCTTTAGACCAAACTGAAAAAAATAATTTTTTTCCAGAAATCTGTCCATATCTTCATTGTCTTAGGAATTAATCCCTTTCACCAATTTATCAATGAGATCCAGACAGTATTGGTAAAATAAACAAAAAAATCATAGAATTATAGAATCATTTAAGTTGGAAAAGGCATTTAAGGTCATCAACTCCAACTGTAAACCTAATATGGACAACTCTAGCACCAAACCATGCTCCTGAGTGCCACATCTACATGTCCTTTAAATATCTCCAGGGATGACAACTCCACCACTTCCCCAGGCAGCCTGTTTCAGATCTTGACAACCTTTTTGGTGAAGGCATTTTTCCTGATATCCAATCCAAATCTCGCCTGGCACAGCCTGAGGCCATTTCCTCTCATCCTATTGCTTGTTACTGGGGAGAAGAGAGCACAACCCACTTGGATATAACCTCCCTTCAGGTAGTTGCAGAGAATGATAAGGTCCCCACTGAGCGTCCTTTTCTCCAAGCTAAACACCCCCAGCTTCCTGAGTTCTCCTCACAAGACTTGTGCTCCAGACCCTTCACCAGCTTCATTGTCCTTCTCTGGACTTACTCCAGTACCTCAATATCTTTCTTGTTGTGAGGAAAAACTTAACACAGGATTTGATGTGTGACCTCACCAGCACTCAGTACAGGGGGACGATCCCTGCCCTAGTTCTGTTGGCCCCACAGTTTCTGATACATCCAGGATGTCACTGACCTCCTTGGCCACCTGAACACACTGCTGGCTCATGTTCAACCACTGTCAACCCCCCAGGTCCTTTTCCACTGGGAAGCTTTCCCATCACTCTGTCCCAGCCTGTAGAGCTGAATGAGGGTGATGTGACCCAAGTGCAGAACTCAGGACTTTGTGCTGTTGGACCTCGTGCTGTTGGACCTCATATAATTGGCTTTGGCCCATCAATCCAGCCTGTTCCAATGGCTCTGCAGAGCCTTCCTACCCTCCGGCAGAACAACACTCCTGCCCAGCATGGTGTCTTCTGTGAACTGAGCAGGAGTGCACTTGATCCCTTTGTTCACATTATTGATAAAGATATTAAATAGGACTGGCCCCAGTACAGAGGCCTGGGGACACCACTGGTGACTGACCACCACCTGGATGTAGGTCCATTTACCACCACTCTCTGGGCCTGGACATCTAGCCAGTTTTCTGCTCAGCAAAGAGTGCATCTATCCAAGCCATGAGCAGCTAGTTTCTCCAGGAGAATGCTGTGGAGACTCACTTCAGCTATGACATTGAGTTACAGGATACAGAAATTCCAGGAAAAAGAAAAGCATTCTGCATGGTCCTTGATGAATTCACTTTAACCTGTGGGCTATTCTAAAGTGATTCTGTCTGATTTTTCATGAATTGGAGACTTTTCTTCCTAATCCAGAATGGGAAAACTCTGAAAATCCCAGAATTTTGCAAAAAAGGAAATTGTCTCATGCCAGACTATAGTTATAAGGATAGCAGTATTAGTTGCTATAAAATGCTCACATTCTGTAGAAATAAAAATTCCTAAGAATAGAGACTAATTTGAAACTGCATCATGAATAAACTCTTTCATTAAAAATACAAAGTTTTCGGTATAAATATTGCAACAGGGACCTGCATGGACCTATTACATCCTCATACTTAGATGCAGTATCACGTTGCTAATTTACATCAAAATTAATCAGATTTATACCCAAATCCTTAACTTCATCACTTATTCCTAACAATACACCATTGATTTTTCCATACTGAACTGAGCTTAGGCATTCAAAACCTCAGATACTTGAATATACAATTCATATATGTACCACAGTTTTGATGAACATCATTAAAATGCTTGTTCTTTTTAATCAATTGCTCAAAAATCAGAGTGCTCTTGAGCTGTAACACTCTGTTCCCCTCTGCTTAGGGAGATAAAACTACATGGGACAGAGAGTATGTAATTATTTACATGCTTATACCAGAAATAATTTTCTAAAGAGGTTAGTGTGTTATGAGAGTATGTAATGAAGTACTTTCAGCTTTTGTGCAATTAATGCAAATTTATTTGATGATCTACTATTTTACCAATCACTGACTGTGTGCATTTTAATTTTCTATAATTTCTTTTTTACTGAAAAAAGTTGTTTGCATTATACTCTTGACTGAGTTTAAATACAGCTGCTTTGAAATTTGCAGTTTGTGTTCTGTGGGAGGACCTACAATTCCAGAACAACAAAAAGAAATTCAGAATGAAAGGGAGTACATATCAAAATTTCCCTTGGGAGGAAAGCCTGGATGAGGAGCAATGACTGAAATTTCTTTCTTTAATTGCATGAATGACAGGACTACCTTGAGCATAGGTATTTGTTCCAATGCCTTTCTTTCCCTTTTGGTTTATCATGCACCAGCAGAGCCTGGTGTCAGTGAGTCTGTTTGAACGAGAAGGTGCTTGAAGAAGAAATCCCAGTGCTGTGGCAGAGCTGGTGATTATACTGTGTAGCAGGTGCAGGATGGGCATGGCATAGATCACCTGCTCTGGCCTCATGAGCCACCAGTACTTTGCAGTCACAGGTAGAAAATGGGTGGCTTGCAATGTGTATGCTATGCATCCTTCAATGCCCTCGGATGGTAAAGAATGTCAGCATTTATACCCATGCACAGTGCAAGAATTGTGAGGTCTCAGTCACAGAAATTAAATACGTTTTAATGGCTGCACATTTAAGTCGACTTTAGGTCTGTATTCATTGTGACAAAATCTCAGTATTTTCTATTCAGAGAAAAAAAAAAGTATATATTTTTGCCTACTTTTTCTTCCTGTCACTTAACCTGGAGTATTTCCATTCAAACAGGATTACAATCCAAGTCTTACATTTTTTTCTTACTATTTTGTTGTTCCCTTCATTCTCCTACCTCAAGCACATGAAGCAAGCCTACCTTCACATTTTTTGTAAGATTAGTTTACTTCCTATAGCCATATCACTACTTGGGATACAAGCTGATAAGCACAATATATTTTTTTCCATTTCCAACATTTTTTCTGCTCTCTACCAACCAGATGTGCAGAGCCTTCACCAAGCATTGATTCCTTGACTAACCAGAACAGTACTTTACTGTGATTTTTGGGGTCATGGAGAGTAATAGACACTGCATTGGATCAGTTGCCTTTTGCATACAGACTTAAATTACCAGATTGAAACCCACTAGCCAAATAAACCCATCTTGCTTTAGGTATTTGTCAAAGACTGGAAATTACCATTACAGTATCAAAGCGGTGCAACAACTGAGATGGGACTTCTTTCTCAATTCTTAATACTTGATATCTTGCTTACTGCGAGTTGCTTGTTTCTCTTGTTTTGTGATCAGTTCTGAAAAGTGAAGCAAAGATAATTAATTTTCTTTACTGGTAACTCAGCCACTCCCTTTCCAGCCTTTTCCCTGTGGAATGAAAGCAAGCTGCTTGTCTCACCTGACATACTCCCATCACTTGTGCTTCCTTTGGTACTTTTAATTGCATCAGCATATTGCTGCCTGTCTCCAGCTACCCAACTCCCTTCACCTTTCATATATTTCTTAACCATCTCACGTATATTTTCTCCCGTTTCACCTCACACCAGGGTATTTGCATAGAGAAATCCTTGGACTCTTTCAGATCCTTCCTTAAAAGATCGCCCTTCACTTCAAGGCTTACATTATTTCTTACTAGTCTGGCCAAAGCAGACTGAGGTCACTGCCTTTTATCTAGGCCAAAAATATCATATCTTTTTCATACATTTCCCTTTGGTTTTCTATTCTTTATTTAATCTTTTGTAATTAAAATGCAAACTTATCAGAGTGGGAGAGGTTTTTGTTCTCTGTTTGTGTAGCATTTAGTACAAGGCATTTGGGACATGCGAATTCCTAGACCCTGCAGTAATAAAAGAATAAACACAGATAGGGTAAAATATGACAGGGAAAGTAGAATTACCCCTCAAACAAACATTTTACATCCCAGAATCTTAGGGCTACCCTCGACTTCAAAAAACGCAGTAATATTAAATGACTAAACAACGTCTGTCTGTTTGGGCTGGTGTGACACTGTGTAATAACAATATGATTATGGTATTATAGGGATTTAAGCTGTCATTGACTCAAATTGATTCTTCTCTTTTTTTCTGTCCCCTGAGAACTGTTAGAGCAAAAGCAATGTCCAGCGGTAGCCAAGGAGAGGAGATCTCTCCAGGAACCCCCCAAGCAACACTTTTCTCTCACTGGTGAATCAGAAACTCCCAGCTCTCATGAATAACAGCAAAAAGGGACATAATTCCTAAAATAATTACTTTGAAAATGTCCTATGGAAAGGCTTCAAAGAATTCTGGTGATATATGAATAATGAACAGTCTGTATTTTATAACAGAAGTCATTACCGATAAATAAAAGCCCGACAGCAGGTCCAAAAGGACCTATTTTCAATTAACTCTAACTCAAACTAAATAATGGATTTACTTGTAAATTCTCAGAAAATCCATTTCGTACTCTGTAAGTAGTGTAATTTTAGGAACAATGGAGTATTCTTTGCGCATTGCCAAGTGACTGGATCCCTCCTTTAAGTGCAAATTTCACTTCAGTCTCAACTTAGGAGAAGTGCTGGGCACCTTCATAATTCTCTTCCTTCCTCTATCCACAGAGTGAAAACAGAAGATTAATAGAAGCCTACAAGGAAACCTGATATATCTTCAGGGAAAAAACTTGACACATAAAGAGAGTTCCATGAATCATGAAAACACATTTCAATAACTAAGATAGGATGAAAAAAACCCCTAACCTTGATTGGCCAATTATAAAATTATAAATGGCTGTACTTTTGAGGATGCTCCTACTGCACCAGTGAAAGTTTTTAACTAAGCCTGATGAAATCCTCTCCTGCTTGTGCTAGTTTTTCAGCACAGACTTTCCATGCTGTTTGATGTTGCTCTCATACTGCTGTTAAAAAAATTTATATTAAAAACACTTCTGGAAATGCACATAGTTTAATTAAACAAAACAAAGAAACTGATAAACACCATGCATGGCAACCCTTCAGTTTTCATCCCCACTTCATTTCCTCTTCAGGACAGTCTTTCAAAAACCTTTTCATTGGGGACAGGAAGAAATCATATGCAAGCATAAAATTTGCAGTTTTAACATGTCTCTGGATTTTTGACAGATTCTACATATTCCAAATAGTTTAATCTTTCTAAGTACAGACTGTATAATATTTGTTCACTATTGCACATTTATTGCATTTTGTGGCATGTGCTTAACAACAGGTATGGAGCTATGAGCCACTACAGATTTCACAGATTTAATCAAAGACTATACTGGCCATGTAGCAAAGTGCTCATGTAGGAATCATAATGTTATCATTTCCTGCTCTACCAAGGGTGTAGCCCTAATATTTCATTAGTGTATTGCCTGGGTGAGCTTTTTATCATTTTAGTCTGGCTTCCTTGGATGATGTAGCAAAACCCTGTTCTTGTGCTAGGGGTCTGCTCATCTGTTCTTCTACCCTCTCTCAAAGACTCTGAGATAATTGCAACCCCCAGATGTTACCCAAGTAGCAGTGTCTGAGCTGCAGGAAGAGACCCAGACTTGTGCCAAGGAAAAGGCAAGTTGGAGGAGGCAGTGGTGCAATCTTGTTTGGCACTGCCCATGTTAATGTGTGCATGGGATAAGCAGTGGGCAGCCACCACATAGATGTCCCCTGCAGCAGGGCATACTGCAAGGGACATGAAGGGATGGAGTGGGACAGAAGGACTGGTGGGCAAACACCTTGGGTGAAACCACATTTCTTTTTCCCACTGAATAAACTGTTGAGTTTTTGGCGTGTCAGCTCCACAGTGACAGTGGGACTCAGCAAGACCTTCAGCTTGTCCCAAAGATATCAAGGGTTCTTGTGATATTTCCCACTCCAGGAACTGTTAGCTCCAAAGCTTCACAACTTGCAAGACCAGAGGATACCAAAGGCATGAAGCCTTTTTGTATCTATATACCCATGGGTGTGGGCTATGTTCTGCAATCAGTAAAGGTAAATATGCATGTAATTTGGAGCTGAGCTTTTCTTGATTATGAAAGGGTTAAAAAGAAACACAGTTACAGCACAGAGACAGAACGACCTTGTGGGGAGCATTCTGGCCTGTGCCAGCAGTTCTTTCTTCCTTTCCACACAGCTTCTAATGGAAAAGTACTGCCTGCCCTCTGTAAATTATTAATTTCTTCATGTTATCAGATACCGTTGATAAAAAGACAAGTGGCCCCTGTACTGACTGTCTGGGGTAAAATGAATAATTGCTGATGCCCTTTAAACTCTGTATAGGTTTTCATCTACTTTCTACTGAGCTCGGCTTTGCACTGTGCAATGGACTGTTACGCACTTTTAGCTGCTCACGAGTAACTCCCT
This sequence comes from Scytalopus superciliaris, assembly GCA_013400415.1. NCBI lineage: Eukaryota > Metazoa > Chordata > Aves > Passeriformes > Rhinocryptidae > Scytalopus > Scytalopus superciliaris. Next base: position 36,832 of record VXBX01002899.1, read on the forward strand.
ATGGAATAAACCATTACTGCTTTCATTTTAGGTGCTGACTTAGATGAATGACTTTAAATTACTTACAACCTTCAGCTGATCTAAGATGTCAAACAAACTTTAAACTAGTATATGTTCAAGGATGTGTGAACCTGAAAACAAGAAAAGGCGGAGGCGCTTTTTCATTAGCTGCTGCTTCATATGTGATAGAAGGTCAGCCCTGGAGCGGCTGGGCATGGAGGCAAGAGACACTGTTGCTCCAAGTCAGTGCTCTTAACTATTATTAATACAAACAACACAAAGCAGTACCTCTGATAAAAGCTCGATAAAAGCTACTGAGATTAGGGATCATGTTAACTAGTGACGATAGCATAAATTATCAAGGGGAACAGCTTCACATTATAGCATAAAGGAACCCATTTAAGAGGGATTATAGACCAGGTTCAAAAAGAATGAGGAATTGACAAGAATAAAAGCATACAGCGGATCCAACAAGTGGTACTTTTTCTAGGATTGCTCTACCTCAGAAGACTGCATTTAACTTTTCAGGCTAGTCAGTGGAAAGGAAACTGCAACAGGCACAACAATAAGGGTGAGCAGCTGTCTAAAAAGCTGTAATGTACTGAAAATGGCACTTAACACATATTCATGAGGGGCAGCAGAGTACTCTATACTGCAGTTAAATGCATTAGGACCAGCAGCAGACAGTCTAACTACCAAGGATTGTCTCCATAGTGTTCACTTTAGTTCTTCAGCATCCCTCCACAGGTTATACCATCTCATTATTTGTTACACTATTGCTGAAAGGTAGGGACCATTTCCAGACCAGGTTAAGCTCTTGACCACCTGAAGAAGAGAAAAGTCAGGGAGCTAGGCTACACTCATATCTTCCAAAGGGGCTTTTAAAACTACCAGCTGATCAAAAGTGCAAACCGGATTAAACTTCTACTTTGGTTTCCCTATAAATATACCAAAAAGATGAAGGGCTAGGACAATGGCTGTTTGAGCAAACCCTATGCCATGAGGACTTGCAGTGCTCTTCATAAATTTACTGTACTCCATCTTAAGCATGGTATGTTTCTGTGAAGCAACATCTTGCTAGACTTACTGACTAGTCCTAGCCTTACCCAGCTATTAGTTTCCACTGATTTTCCTAAGCACTTGGCAGAACGGATGGTCTGCTTTCTGGAACCACTTCGTACCATGAAAAAAATGAGGTGTTTGAATATTACTGTGGAGGAGAAAGTCCTACAGACATAGTCCTCAGAAAAAGGAGCATTGGTACTAGTTGACATCTATAACACTAATTTATCCATTTTACTAACCAGACACACTTTCTAGCAAATTGAGTGTGCTTGCTAACAACTTGTAGGAACCTCAGAGCTAAAATGGGATTTCTGTAGATGGATCAATATTCTTTTGGTGGAACTATGGGCAACATCTTGTAGAATTCTCATGATATCTGGTTCTACATCATACCATTAAGCCCTGTAGTTAATTAATTAATTATATTTATCCTCAAAACAGCATTGAGCTCAAACCATCAAACAGTAAAAAGAGACAAATTCTTTAAACAACAACATTCAAAGCAGATCAAAACCATGAAGATCAGTAGATTCATTGAGTATGCTTTGGGGTATGGGTGAAAGGAGTCAGAAGAGTGGAAAGTAAAAGTGGGTTCAGAAACGTGGTGCTCTGGACAGAAGATTGATTGTGCTTAAGAACTGGAGTTAAGAATTGTCTGAATTAACCTGAAGCAAAAGTCTTTCAAGTTGCTTGGCTCCAGCTATGTTCAGAGAAACAAGGTTCTATGTGTTTTTCTTGTAAGTAATTGCCATAACATCAGCAACACCAGAATTAAATTCTTGAGCACTTAGAGCCAGAGCCAGAGCTTTGATTTTCAACCACAAGTTTGCTCAGATGAAAAAAGAGATAATGATAACACATAGCACTGTCATAACTGTATTCATCTTTATAGGAAGGTCCAAAAAGTAAATGGATATGTAAAATTCCTTGGCTTTTTCATATTTTACTTAGTCTGTCCAATGATGGTTGAAGGAAATTCAGACGATACTGTTGCACTGGTTCAATAGCTAAACTGAAGTTTTCTATATCTTATCTTGGACTTCTCATGAACATTAAAATTCTTTAAATTTACTAGTTCTTTCAAAGTTATTAGTCAGCCTGGACTGATAATATGGCAAGTGGAGGTATGTTGACTAACCTCCTGGCAAAATAGTTTGGCATCTACTGCAGGGACCAAACGTTGCATTCAGGCAAACTATGCAAAAATAGATTCCTGTCACCTTAATAAGCTCCAGAATAATCCTACCCTGTCTCTGAGGGGGATTCCTCAAAATCAGGAAGATGAGAAGCTGAGCAAGTTAGTGGATATATCACATGGCTGGAGACTGCCTTCACCTAGAAATGTAAGAAATTTGTATCCACCTTCTCCAGTGCTTGTCTGCACTAATCACAGAACCAATTAGTGATGAGATGATCGAATCAGATGCTGTCACTGCTATCCTTTAAATTTTTTAGCCCTCAATATGAACAAATGTAAGACAAATGAGAATGCAAAAGAGATCCTATTAGATTGCAGCACTACTGTCAAAAAACATTATTCTTAAATTGTTTATTGAGTACAGAAAGAGAAAAATATTTGACAGGAAGGAATACATGCTGCCAACATTGATTGCTTCACATTTCAAGGACAAATTTGAAACTGTACTTGCATAGTGATTGTACATATATCATCAGAGAGATGTTCTCATGAACATCTGCAAGAGATATGAAAATCTGTCTGCTGGCATAATACAAAAATAATCTAGATATACCCACATGCTGCATGTGGGAGGATGTGGTGTGCAAGGATGGTATGAAAGGAAGAGAAACAAAAGGAAAATGGGCAAAAAAGAGCATGAAGACTCGTAAACTAACAGAGAAAATAAAAATAGTCATAGTAGTCTCCTGAATTTTCTTTTGGAAAGAGAATTGGCAAGAGAAGTTCTGGCTGATAAACTGGGAGTAGAGTTCTGACATTACATAGTCCTAGAAATGAAGCAGTTCCCTTGCCCAAATATGTGAACCCTTCCCTGCCCGCACCAAACTACTTTATGTGCATCCCTGATCCCAGTTTGTGGAGCTCTTTTCTTGTCCACATGAATGACCTTTTACACCATGATGCAGAAAAGATGGCAGAAACTATCTACTTTTCCTTTTTTTCCCCTCTGTCAGCTGCATTGCTAACTCCAGGACTTTTTTTTTTTCCCATGGAAAGCCTCACAGCCTCCCCTGGTGCCTGGTGTTCCTCTGCACTCACCCTGCCATGTTGTTGCTGCTATTTACAGCTCTCCTGGTTTTCTTTCCCCAGACATTCAGCTAAAACAGAGGTTTCCATGTGAAAACAATGCAATGTATTCAAGCAAAAATCAACAGTAATAAAGGGTATCAGATCACTGAAAATAAAAATAATGGATTAGGGGAGAGGAAGGAAAGAAAAACTAGATATAGCATTTTTCCCTCTAAAAAGAGAGAACAGCCTACTGAAAAAAATAGAGAAAACCACAAACTGTTCATAAATTAAAAAGTAGATGAATTATTCCCTGTAGAGTTCATGTCATCTTTATTGCAAATATTTCTGCTTGTAGTATACACATTTCCATAGTTGCTGTGGGGTTTTTTCTATTTTGCTTTGCACAAATCTACTGAAAAACTTCTCTTCAAATATTCTTCATGTTCTTCAAACACGAAGTTAGCTGTGAAAGTTTTCCTAGCACAACATGCCTTGTCTGCCAGCACTTATACAGGCAGTCTTGGTGAGTTAATTACCCTAGGTGGCTTAATTTTTCATGACAAATGATAGAAAGGTAGAAAAATACTCATTACTTTTGTAACCCTTACAGAAATTGAACACTTGGCTGCATTAACTCGTGTGGCTTTTTGGAGACTGTATGCTTTTGCATAACCAGAAGCAATCTAGTTAATAGTCCAAGAAAGGGACCAAGACAATCCTTACTTTGAAATCAATAGCAAAGCTCTCTTTGACTTTCTTGCTTGGCTGAAGCTCCTCCGGTGGCTCAGTCCTGTAGTTCAGAGGTGGCTTGGTCAGATTCCCACCATACACAGTAAATGACTCCCCTGTGACCATCACATTGTGGTCAGCACTTCTCAGACTGTGCAGCCCAGAGCGAACAGTGTTCATCTGGCTGTTTGCACCAGAGCCAGCCCACATTTCAGTGGGCTCCAAAGGAAGGGGAGGACACAGTTGCTCATAGAGGTACTTGTTTATCAGTTTTATACCTGAGTATGCCACTAGTGACTTAAATACACACACACATCAGTGCTACAAGATAGAGAAGGATGATCCTATCTTAAAGAAAAGATTCAAAGATACAGCAGCTGCTCATCATGTGTATTTGAATACTTAACTTCTGGGACTACAAAGAATTAAATACTTATGTATTTCTACACATTTGGATCTAACCAAAGTGCTGATCCTTTCTCTCTCAAATTTTTGCTAGGGAACAATATTTATATTTGACCATCAAGAAGGGTTAGAAAAATTGTGATTCATGAGTCCATAATTCATCACAGACAGTTTTCAGTCAAGCAATTTATAATTCTGATACTTTTATTAAATTACTACTCACTTTATTAATGTTGTTTTTAATGTAGACAATTTATATTTGGATTATTAACAGTAAAAGAAATTCTGCAATATTTCAGAATAAAGTTGACATCACAAGTTGATAATGCCTCAGATTCTCAAGATGAAATGCCATAGGTGTCAGTTTGGCAAAAATATTTGTTTTCATTTGTGCTATGCATGATTATTTATTTAAGAGTTCATGATCTGAGAAGACCCGATGTACTCAGTGCTATTGTACTATGCAGAAGAGGTTACTGCTCTTCAGATCCTGAAGAATGATAGGAATCTTAAATTACAAAGAATCACAGAATATGCTGAGTTGGAAGGGACACATCAGGATCATTGAGTCCAACCCTTAGCCCTGCGCAGGACAATCCCCAAGTGTCACACCATGTGCCTGAGTGTTGTTCAAACACTTCTTGAACTCTGTCAGCCTTGGTGCTGTGACCACTTCCCTGGGGAGCCTGTTCCATCACCCAACCACCCTAAAGAGGAAGAACCTTTTTCTAATATTCAACCTAAACCTCCCCTGACACAATTTTTGGTGATTCCCTCAGGCCCTGTCACTGGTCATCAGAGAGAAGAGATCAGTGTCTGCCCCTTCTCTTCCCCTTATGAGGAAGTTGTAACTGCAATGAGGTGTCCCCTCAGTCTCTTCTTCTCCAGACTGAACAAACCAAGTGATCTCAGCCACTCCTCATATGACTTTTCCTCAAGGTCCTTCACCATCTTTGTTGCTGTCCTTTGAACACTCTCTAACAGCTTATATTGTGGTGCCCAGTGTTAAAGGTTAGGCCAGCCCAGTGCAGAGCAGAGTAGGACAATCCCTTCCCTCGCCCAGCTGGTAATGCTGTGCCTGATGCCCCCCAGGACAGGGTTGGCCCTCCTGGCTGCCAGGGCACTGCTGACTCACATTCAACTTGCCATCGACCAGGACCCCCAGATCCCTTTCCTTGGCACTGCTCTCCTGCCTCTCATTCCCCAGAGTGTACAAACATCCGGAGTTGCCCCATCCCAGGTGCAGAATCTGGCACTATCCTGTGCCCTTAGGAGGTGTCATTTGAAAAGTGACCAGCACTGATGGACTCAGCACCTGCAAAAACATTTTCCCAGGAGACCTTGCTTATCAATTCCCCAAACAGGCTGAAGTCTGCTCTTCATGGCCAGAGTTGAGGTTTTGCTGGTGCTTTTCCTCCTGTCAGCAGAGATTTTGAACTCAATTCCTCTGTGGGCGCTGTGGCCAAGATGGCCACCAGTCTTCACTTTGCTCATGAGATCTGCTCTGTTGACAAGCAGTAGATCGAGGAGAGCACCTTTCTGAGTAGGACAGGAACACCAATGGCATAAATGTCTGCTGGCTGAAGATATCTGGAATAAGCAGTAACAGTGGAAGTTAAAAACTCTTGACCTGCAATTCCATAGTTCTCTATTAAAAGTCTTATTTTGCTTGATTTTGAAACAGATCTTATTAATCAGTATCAGACACAGCTCACTATATTAGATGGTTTGCTGGTTTTTCATGATATCTAACTCATAGAATCATAGAATGGCTTGGGTTGGAAGGCACCTTAAAGACCATTTAGTTCCACCACCCCCACCATAGGCAGAGACACCTTTCATTAGATCAGATTGCTCAGAGCTCCATCCAATTTGGTCTAGAACAGTTACAGGGGATGGGACGTGCACAGGTTCTCTGGGCAGTCCATTTCAGTGCTTTGCTACCTTCTGGGTAAAGAATTTCTTCCTAACATCAAATCAAAATCTCTCCTCTTTTAGTTTAAAACCATTCACCCTTGTCCTATCACTATGCATCCATGTAAAAAGTCACTTCCCCTCATTTTTATAAGCTCCCTTTAAGTACTATAAGGCCTCAATGAGGTCTTCCTGAAGCCTTCTCTTCTCCAAGCTGAACAACCCCAGTTCTCTCAGCCTGTCTGCATAGGAGATGTTTTCCATCACTTGAATCATCTTCATGACCTCCTCTGTAACAGGTCCACATCTTTATTGTGTTGGGGCCCTAGAACTGGATGCAGAACTCTGGGGTGTTCTCATGAGAGTGGAGCAGAGAGGCAGAATCACTTCCCTCGACCTGCTGTCCACGGTGCTTTAGATGCAGTCCAGGACACAGCCGGCTTTCTGGGCTGTAAGTGCACATTGCCAAGTCATGTTGAGTTTTTAGTCCACAAACACCCCCAAATCCTTCTCCACAGTCTGCTCTCCATAAGTTCAATCTTCTAGTCTGTATTCATGTCTGGGATTGCCCTGACCAAAGTGCAGCATCTCACACTTGGATTTGTTGAACCTTATTAGGTCCTTTTGGGCCCACATGTCAAACTTGTCCAGATGCCCCTCTGTGACTTATTTCACTGTGGTTTGGTGCAGCCAGAAACACCCATCATTTATCTTCATCTCTGTCAAAGACTTGTAATACATGGTGATTTAGGGCAGCTAATGAAAGAATTGTCTCTGCATGACACTGATCCTGTAATTGGTTCCTTAGAACACTGAAAACAACTCCAAATATGATAAAACTGCTCTCCTGTATAATAGTGATTGGCTTAAAAAGAAAACTTTAATGATAACCAGTTATAACTCCCTTCATCATGAAAGTCTATAAGCTAGTCAGTAGGTGAATTTTGGGAAGGCCAAACCCATTTTTCTGTCAGGAAAATTCCCATAAATATTTTGATAACTCAACAAGTGCTTAGGGCTGACCTTTGCTGAGCTGCTTGTTAGGAGAGAAACATACATTTTTTTATTGTGGCTACAATGACTCTTATTGTGTGTTTATCAGGATTGCTGAGCTCCTCGCAGCCCAAAGAAAAGATTTGCACACTCCTTGCTAAAGTAACTGTTATGTCCAGGGCTCTTGGGAGGCAAACCTAGATGCCACATGACATATAGTATGAAATGATTTATACCCAGTGGTGGTTGTGCCTCTCCATTAGAGGTAGTCACAGGCCGTGGATGCAGTTCAGAGCTTTCAACTTAAGTCTGTACAGAAAAGTCAACACTTGAAGCAAATGTAGGTAACAACTAAGACTAAAACTCTATACACACCACCACAGAACATTCAGATGCCTATATTAATGCTAAAATAATCTCACCTCTACCATGGCATAGGGCTACAGGTCTCGTATTCTCTATCAAGAATTATTTATGTAGTATAATTGTGCTGCATAACTCTGGTTGAATTTGTTTGGATTTTGTTTGTTTCTTGTTCCCTAGTGACACCTGAATTCATGAATAGTTTAGCACTTCTGTCAGAGATCCTTGTTGCTCTAGGAGATAATTATTATGTTACAAGTGTAGAGGTGAATGTTGCATTGTTTAGTCCTGGTCAAGGTCTTGAGTGTCTCTGTTCCCTACACTTAAATGTCCTACAAATCTACCAATGTATTTGAAAAACTGATCTGGCTATCACTAATTAGTAGTGTGTAAGTGCTTGAGCTCTACTTGCAGTTACTCATGTAAGAGCTATTATAAGTCCTAATATTCACTTAGTCACCAGTCATTAACATTGAAGCAGAACCACATGAAAATTCAGATTGGAAGGAACCTGAAGAGGTGTCCAGTTCAACCTGTTCAGACTAGAGTCAGCTGTGAGACCAGACCAAGTTTCTCATGTCTTTATCAGATGGATCTTGAAAATCCCCAAGGACAGAGACTGCACAATCTTTGTGTGCAATTTGTGCCACTGCTGGACTGTCACGGGAAAATGTTTCCCATTACATCCATTCTGAACCTCTTGTTTAAAAATGTGCTGTTCCTCATTCTCAAGCCATTCATTGCTATGAACAACCTGGATCCATTTCCTTGATGCTGTGCCCATAGGAACCAGGGTCTGCTGTTGGGTCCCCCCCAAAAAACGGCCCTTCTCCAGAATGAATCAGCTCAGATGCCTCAGTCTCTTCTTGTAGGGCAAGCATTCCTATCCCTAGCATTGTGTCTGTCCTGTGCTGGACCTGCTGTACTTTATTAACATTTTTCTTATATTGAGAGTGAGACAAAGATAAGACACCGCTGTCAAAGGTGTTTATAATTGGGATGCTGATCTTCAACACTTCTGTGGGAATACTTTAAAGCAGTCAGAATTGGTGACATGGTCATGCCCTAAGTCAATGCTCAAACTTGCTCTCATTTGATTTAGAAAATAAGATTTGAAAAGTGACCATGTGGTTCTGTCACCATAAAATGATCTTCTCCCGGAGTTTCTGTAGAGTATCAGAAATGGAAACCAGAGCTCCCAGGTATGTATTGCAATGACGGCTCACAAAGCCCTCAATTCAGTAGTAACAGAAACCTTTTAAAACATTTTTTGTCAATAAAATTCCCCTAAAGATTTTCTAATAAACCCTTGAGGGTTTCCTTGTATAGAATATGACACCTTTTTTTTTTTTTTAACCCCTGGAAATTAGCTTTCTAGTGGGTGGCCTACTTGCTAACTTCTAAACATTGAAGTCAGTGAAAACTAGAGGGATGGAGAAGCCGGAGATTACACACACTGGAGGACAGGCTTACCTGAGGGTGGGTTTGTGTTAGAAACCACTAGCCCAGAATTACACTGATTTGGTAAAACAAACAAAGCAAAAAAAGGAAAAGCTAAATTTTAAATTGTTTTTATGTTCAGGTAGCTCTAAGTGACAGTCGAAAAAATGATGCAGCTACCTGTCTGACCTTTCAAACGTCTACAGCTCTGTGTTTGTCCTACTTATGTTTTTTTATGAAAACTCCAGAAAAGGCTTTTGTTGATAGAAAAGTTTGCCAAAAGAATAAACTTCATGGGTCGAAATTCAACTCTAGGAAGTCAATGGGGTCTCATTTTTCACATTTGTAGGTGCTTGAGAAGAGCAGATTGAAAGTCATGATAAGTTCTTTGCACTCAAAACTTGCTTTGAAGAGTAGTACTGTCCAATGACAAACAGAAATGGTATCATATGCTCTGTGTGGGTAATAAAAACAGCTCCACCTTTAATGGTAAAAACATAACAATCCCAGGTAACAGTGTATTTCTAAACTCCACATTTTGCAGATAGTCCTTACAATAGCTGTATGTCCTACAAGATATCAAGGATGAAGACACCTTCACTTTTGCAGACTATTCTGGATTTCACACAGGAGCTGTGCTTCTTTTATTCAAAGCACTTTTTTCTTACTCTTGAATTTCTCTGGGTTGTTTGGTTCTCTAGTTGCCTTGTTCTTTCTGGGTTTGATTTTGGACAGAAAGTAGAGTTTATCCTTTCTATGCCTTTCCTTTGTTTACATAGCAAGCTTTACTTTCTTGAGTTTGTTTGTTTTTAAGCATTGTTTCTGTTTACTGGGGATGTATTTTTCCTCTGGACTGTTTTTCCCCCTTCCCAATTATATCTTTTTCTTTCATGCTGTTTTTCTTTGCCCTGGCTTTCCATTTCATTCCCCTGCTAGTATGTTTGTTTTTCAGATTCTGCAACTTCTTTAGGCTATGACTTCTATCAGCTGCTGGTACTGAGAGGAATGATGTACAATGGATGGGATCCTATGAGACCAGAGTTTCAATGCAGTGAGAATGCACCAAGGACCCAGGCAGACCTAATCATATCGCACAGTTACACTGCAGTGTGATTACCCCTGGAAGAAGGGTTGTTTTCTTTCTTCCACTGCAGAGAGGTAGGTAGTCAGCACTGAATAACATAAAATTTGAATGACATCAGACAATTGAAATACTTTCTAAATAATGGGTATGCATCCTGGCTATACAAACTAAGAATGTATTCCTATTGTTGCTGAACTCCTTAGGAGCTATACTGAGCCCTCAGAAAGGCCCTGTCACATGGGAGCAGATGTTCAAAAGAAAACGTTTAAAGGAAAATAACTTACCCTCCCCCAGTTCTAGAGAGACTGTGTAAAATGGCAGCATTGAAACATACACGGTAGTAAATGCTGGAACTCAGAAATGTATTTTATATAAATACAATCAGCAGAATAGATGCTTAGAAAGGCATGGGTTATGTCTTATCCTTATGTTAACGTGAAGTAAGCTGAGAACCCTACTTCCTCCTAGGAAAATTGAGAGGGGAAAAAAATTACTATTAGGAAAAGGCTGTTATTTGTTTCAGCTGCAAAGTTTTCTTTTAGCGATGGTTTTCACTTGAACACCAACTCAACATGCATATTTACACCTTGGGTCTCCAGCCTAAACATAGGGTTAAAACCCCATGGAAGAAGTAAGAAGTCAACTACCTGCATGAGTGGTGGGTGCCACGGGCTACTGCGCTCCCATGAGAAGAGGAGAGAGGAAGGTAGCAACCAGGCAGGGAGGTGCTGGTAGGATTAGGGTACTCTTGGTAAGACCATATATTCTCCCATAGTGGGAGAATGGTCCAGTAGCTAATGAAGTAGCACAAAAGATAAGATACATGAGTTTAATTCTCTACTCCATTAACCACTATTGCAGTGGTGCTGGGAAAACCACAAGATTCTGTGTTTTGACAATAGTCAGATGTCTGACTGCTACTAATTTCAAGGGAAATGAAACACATAAATATTTTTTCAATATCTTGAACCTGGTACCAAATGTTTCCACTTCTGGGACACAGGCTGCTCTGTTTCCTCCTATGGGTACTTGGGGATGAATGTGTCAGGGAGACATTATGGAGCTGCTCAGCATGCAGGTGGTGGAGATTGTGTTCAGCATCTTAGATGTCATGTAGAAAGTACAGCTATGTGTATAATTACTAAGCATGAATATGCAGAAATGTCCTGAAGCAGCAAGGTCTCCCCAGACATCCCCCCCCACACACACACCCATCCTGCTTATGAGCACACTTTGACCAGGTACAACCCACCTAACAAATACAAACTGCCTTCAACAGAGGACTTCTGGGGTCTTCTAGGAAGAATTGCAGGTTATCTATTTCTTCTGCTGGGTATCAGTCAAACTATTCTGTAAGAAGTCCTGCATACAAGGAACTGACAGTGCCAGCAGGATGCTCTGTGTCTGATGTATCTCATATCACAGTGTGCACATAGAGAGCCCTGATCTTCCATCTATAGCTTAAAGATAGACCACTTGCAGCAGAAAGCAACATAAGTGGTTGGATGATCTGGCTTTGAAGCCATTTGCACCCAAAAGCATATATGTAGGCTATGCAGGCAGGCAGGCTGAGGGAAAGCCAAGTATTTTTGTCACTAGTAAATTTGTGGGCAACTGAAGTAATACCCAACTCTTATTTCATCTGACTCCAGTCTCAAAAATGTCATAGTTTTTGAGGAGAAACTGAAGGAGAAGAGCAGCTCTGACAATATTTGTGGTGAAAGCTCATCAGATTGCTTGGTAACCTTATCATTCAATGCAGGAGACAGGCATGGTTAGGAGAGCTGATGGGACATATTCCATAAAAGACCCCCCTGCAGCATGCTAAGGTGTGTGGTTAGGTCCTCTGACACAGGAAGGGCAGTGGAAGTCCTTAAGGATTGCTCCAACTAAGCGGTGCAAGGTGACAGGGGGTACCGTGCTGAGGGACCAGGGACAGACGTTACCCCCAGGGAAACTGGGCTGCCACAGTCAGAATGAGACAGAAGACCCATCCATGCCTCCTACACTGTTTTTTTTAATCCCCATCCCATGGAGATGATATAATCTTGGTGATTCCTGTTATTTATGAGAAATTTAGGGCCAAAGGGGTTGTCAAAAATTTTGCACTTTGAAAACATTATGATCTTTAAAGGAGCAATGAGGTTGCAAAGAAAAAAGAGCTCTGCTTTCAATGCAGTAGCTATGGTAAATTAGGAAACAGAGTAAGACACATAAATTTCACATGACAAATTAATGGGTATTTCTATCACAGTGTTCAAAAGAATTTTCTTTGTAAACAAGATAATCTTTAAGATGACCATGCTGAGGTTCACAGCTTAAAATAAATAGCAATAAAATTTAGAATTTATTTGTGAACATCCAAGTATTTTATACTTTTTCATAAGCACTGCAAGCACAAAAAATGAGAGTTCATTCATTTTCCAAGTATTTTATTATTGCATTTCTAGAACACCTGGGTTATTTTCTCATTCCATTTAAGACCTTTCATCATCTCTTTATCTAATCTCAGAACCTCATGGGATCCTCCTTCCACTGATCTATTGTACGTGTTTAGCTGATAGCGAGATAGGGTGAAGAATTAAAGACATGATTCTAACGAAAGACAATGATCAAAATATTTGGTGCACTATTCGGAGTACAAAATTAAGGGAACAATTCAAAATGTTTCACTAGCATTCTGTATGCTGTTGATTAGATAATGTCTACATAATAATGTACATTATTTTCTTGGCCACCAAAGTGGCAATTTGCTGCATTGCTACTATTGTTCAGATGTTTCAGCAAGATCCTGGAATCACGAACCACAAGACAGCCCTGAATGGCATTTGTTGCAAACTAGTCCTTCAACATGAGACTACACATACTGATTTCTTTTTCAATGGATTTGGGTTGCCTCTGGTTGTACAAAGAGATTGATTTCTATGAAGTGAGAAAGCTCTGCTGTATCATTTTGTAAGGCTGACATGACAGTATGACAGACACAGCTTCATATGAACATGTTTATAGATTATGAGCAAAGCTGAACACTGCAGTGGTATGTTCAAGTACAGAACATATCTCCTCTCTAAAGGAAAACCCAGCTGTGCTGGAGAGCAGTAAGAGTGATCTCCCTGCCACAGGACTGATACACAGGGGTTCTAGGTGAGAATTTTCCTCCCTCATTGCTGTGTTTTTCCATAATTTATCTTTTCTTTTTAGGTACAGCTTTGTCATAATTTTTTCAGTCAAATATTTAAAAAATCTTCTTATGTTAGTGAGGATAACTTGTCCCTTAGATAACTAAAAAGGCCTAATACAACACGGGACAAAGATGTTCACAAGTCAACTCCTCCTCTTCAAAGGGAAACTGGAAGTCTATGAAAGAAAACACATCATCTTGTGACACTGTGATCTTGTGACAAAATCACCTGGAATATTGTGTGCAGTTTTGGGCACCCCAATATAGGAAAGATATTCAGGTGTTAAAGGATCTGAAAGAGGGCAACAAAGATGGTGAAGGACCTTGAGGAACAGCTGAGATAATTTGGTCTATTCAGTCTGGAGAAGAGGAGACTGAGGGGAGACCTCATTGCAGTTATAACTACCTTGTGAGGGGAAGAGGAGGGATGGGCACTGATCGCTTCTTTGTGGTGACCAGTGACAGGACCCGAGGGAATGGCCTGAAATTGTGTCAGGGGATGTTAGGTTTGATTTTAGGAAAAGGTTCTTCCCCCAGAGAGTGGTTGGGCACTGGAACAGGCTCCCCAGGGAAGTGGTTGCATCACCAAGCCTGACAGAGTTTAAGAAGTATTTGGACAACACTTTTGGGCACCTGGTGTGACTCTTGGGGGTGGTCCTGTACAGGGCTAAGGGTTGGACTCGATGATCCTGATGAGTCCCTTCCAACTCAGCATATTTTGTGATTCTGTGGCATATTGTCAAAGCCCAGGAAATAATTAATCCATAAAATTAGTGATTCAGATATCTGGCTGAGCAGGAAACAATTTAGTACTAGACGAAAAGAAATGTTGCACAAAGTATGTTATAAATCCTACTTTTTTCTTGAACTGAAACCAGTAACCTTGCAGGTGTCTCTATTCCCATGAGACCTCAGGGCAGGGCTTTGATGCACTCTCAGCAGCACTGCCCCCTGCATGGGGACAGCCTTATCCCACTCCTTAGCAGAATGCTGCTCTCTCATTCTAATTGCCTGGCACTAGAGTACTTGTGGCATTACATTTTCTTTTGGATTACATTTTTGGGCATAACACCTAAAGCCTATCAAGCTGCAGTTAGAGGCATATCTATACAAAAATGAACATGTCTGTGCTGACTAATTGAGTTAATTAACTGAAGCACTGTGTCACTCTGATGTGGCTATGTTCCTTCTGGGTTCAGAGTTCACAATCTTGTCTTTATTTACAATCCCTGCGTCCCATTCCTTTGTGAAGGTGGATTAGTCTGAGGCAAAGATTTTGTTTCTGAAGCTTACTTATGTTAGTTTTTCTATTATTTATTAGAAATAGAAACATATGTGCACTGAGGTGCACATCCTCATGACCATACATCCTCATTATCGTTCTGTCCTTGTATAAAACCTCCGCAAGCTCTCTCTGCTGCTTATAGATTGTATAAAGGACTCCTGAGTGTTGAATAACTGATCAGCTGGTTTCTGAGCTTACTCTGAAGCGAGTAACTAACAGCAGAGCCACTGTTGCACATAACTAATGAGACTGAGAGGCTTCCTCTGGGTCTCATCTGCACTCCCATATAGTTTACCCTTATTGCCATCAGTGTGTCTGAAAAGGAATTTTATTGCAGTGACTCCAATACTGTCAAACTCACCACTAGCGCTGCCACTGCCACCACCTTTGAATAACTAGCTTTGCGAAGTGCAGATGGGATCATTCACTAAATTGTCCCTTATTTTCTCAGAATATTTGTTATTCATTGGTATTTTCTGAATAATCTGGATGACTAACATTCGAGCTATAGACTGCTCACAAACCATCCACTTGTGCTATCAATGTTCATTACTCCTGTTATGTGACTTGGCTGCCTAAGTTTCTGCTCTTTGATTTTAAACAGAAGAATAACTAGAAGGAAATATGACCATTAATTTTCACATAGAGTATAGTTTTTTAGAATTCGTTATATCAAAGCATGTGTGGTTCAGAAAAGATCTATGTTTATCTCTAAAAGGACTTACACACTGCTCGGCCCTCCCAGAGAGCTTATATTGACAATCCCCTCAGTTTGCCATTCAGTGGTGGTTTTTCAGTGCCTTCAGGTTTGAAGACATTTCTTGATGTGAAGGGGTGAAGAAATTACTACAGTTATGTGTTAGCAGTATGCATGCAGCTCTCTCTGCAAAGTGAAGAAAAACTTGTGTGCTCTCAAGCTCCTCTGCTTTTTTCTTCTCACTTCATTAATCTAATAAAATATGTTGTCTCTCCTCATAAACTCCATTCACTTTCTGAGAGAACAGAAGGAAGCTGGGGCATTTGCATACTGAACAGAATAGAAATTGTTGCATGAAACTCCCCAAAGAGCAAATGAAAATAGGAGCATTTATTTGCAGCTGCCAGTGAAACAGAGAGATATGAAACTTTGTTAATATGTTGCCAGAAACTGGAAATCAGTGGGGAGCAAGAGCCCTGAGAGCTCTTCCTGACACATGGAGCAGATGAATGAAGGAGGCAATACATTTAGAGAAGCCATGAAATGTTTGGAAATGCCAAGAAAATAGCAGGCGTTACAGGTCAATGCTCTGGACTACCAAATACCCTGGAGAAATAGTCATTAGTGCATGGAGCTAAGCTGTAAGAAATCCAGTGTTTCCAGTGAGGTAAAATCAGTGTAAGAATGAGGATGTAGCCAAAACTGTTAGCAGGAAATAAAATTATCCCAATTAACAATGTGCATGAGATTCTGGGTTTGAAGAGGTTTAAGAGGAAAGGGGTCTGGTTCCAGCCCCTCAGAGCAAGGAGAAAACTAAGACTGTGTGAAAAAGTGACACAGCAATTCATCCTTGGCAGCTGGAGTTGATTGGGTACTGAAAATGTATCCGTGGCTCAGCACCACTGGCAGAGAGCTGCTTCTTGTTGCTCACACATTCCTTCATCTTCTTCAGCCAACACTACAGTCAGTGACTGCTCCTCAATTTCTGTGGAGGCCAGTCATGAAATCCTCCCATCATTGCCCTTCACTGCTGTGGGAACATGCTCTTGTGTCGACTGAAAAATGAATCACCGTCAGATTTCACAAATTTTGATGTTGGTGAACAACTGTCCACACAGTTTTGCTCTGATCACATGTAACACAGGAGGTTTTAATAAAACTTCACCATCTTGTTTTTGAGATATGAGAGTCTGCTCTTTGTAGAAAGGTTCATCTTTCTTCCTGGGAAAGTGACATAAGATTTTATAAGCTGATTTCTACTCCAGACCAAACAAAGGACCTTGTTTCTCTCAGGCATGTCTCAGCTGAAAAAATATGGCATACTTCAGTTTCCATTTGCCTAAATTTGATGACAACTTTAGAGACACCAGTGTAAAGATTGTCTTAATATAGCCTCATGTCATCATCCAAATGATTTTAAAAGAAAATTGTACATATACAAGCAAAAGCTGCATGGAAAAGATGTACAGAAAAATCCTCAATGATGTTGTCATGACAACAATGAAAGTAAGTAGATTACCAGTTAAAATCATCTGTAATTTGAAGCTTCTCCTGGAAAAAATGGAAGCTGACTGTTTTGACATGTGATGGGTTTATAAGAGTTAAGTGTGTTGCCTTTCTGGGGAGATTGTACCATATTTTAAAAATTTTATGTTGATATATTTGAAGACTAAAAGTGGCAGGTGATGTATTGCATCACAACTAAAGAACTTGTATCTCCAGTAATTAGACTGAAATAAATTAGTTTCTGAATTTTCTAGAAAGGTAATTTCCCATATAAAACTGAAAGTTTTCATGAAGAACTGCCATTGAATGCAATATAAATAAATAAAAGAATTATCTTAAAACAGAGTCGTTCAGAATTCTTCAAAATCAGTTTACGCAGAAGTGTAGAGGTTTCAAACAACCATAAATATTCAACTTATTTAGCAATCTGATATCAGATAAACATGGAAAGCAGAAAGAGATTTTAGCCAGAACTCCCTCACTTGAAATGAAGACTGTGCAAGAGACAGACCTTCCATTTCACAAAGGATTTTGTACTTTTCAATCTTGACTTAGTTCTGAATCTAAATGAAATATAATAAAATATAGAAAGGAAAACACTGAATTTTTTTCCTTTTGGATTTATAAAAACATTTCCAATTGCTTTCACCCATTTTTATTCTTCCCTTTGCATCATGAGTTATCTCTCTCCCCCATCCTTGGCTATATTCATATCAGTGATCTGTCTTAACCTCTGGCTTTTCATTTTCTCTTCCTAATCTCTATATTTAACCACTCACTCACCAATTCAGTTATTGCTCTTCTTACTCCACTGAGATCATTTTTGTCAAAGCTCTTATAGACTTTTATATATCTTGTTCCATCACCAGCTCTCCATTCTCATTCTCCGAAGACTGGCAGCTACTTTGACCCTGTCAACTGCACCCTTCTCCAAAGCTTGTGCTTTCTTCACTATGCCTGCCTCTAACTCCTGCCTTGTAGCAAAAAAGTCATCTGTGCTTATAGCAAGTTCTGCTTTCCTTCTATTGCCGTCTCTAAGTGGTGTCTCAGTCTCAATCACAAATATGATTGCCATGGTGCACTGACTCATTACTACTATTGCTCCAATAAAGCCCACTCAGTTCAGTTACACCAACAGGGCTGACTTGTCTCTGTGTCCATCAGTATCTCTGTGACTCACCCTGTGGCACAGTTTTCCTGGCAACAAAATGGAGGAGGTCTACCACAATACTGCAAAAATTTCACTTCCTGGTTCCATAATTTTCCAAAGACATACTTTTTTCTAAAGTTGTCAATTGACTGTTTTCAGGTTATATATGAATGGAAGATTAGACAAGGAAAAACATCTCATCAGTTTTGCTCGGAATACTCTTGAGCACTGTGCTGTGGCCAAGAGTTCCAGCACAACACTCTTAGAATCTAAATTCGCAAAACAGAGAGAGAAAAAGGAGTATAGAAAGAAGATACTTATCTACAGTCACACTGCAGCTCTGTAGCAGATTTCTTTACACCCTGACAGAGTCCTGAACTTCTGACTCAAACACACACAAGGAGCATAGTCCTGTATGCATCAATTAATGTATTGTCCTACCAACTCTCTACAAAGCTAAGAAGAATAAAAAAAGTATTTTTAAGTTTCTATAATCCACTGCTGAAAACATTCTAGGAAACAAACCCCTTGTTTTAGTGTTTATTTCATGCTAGAGCTCCTTCAGGGGCAGATTTGTAAAAGTGCCTGGGCATCTAATGATGTTGACAGGTTTCCAATTACATTTCTAAAAGACAGAATGTCTATAAAATCTGTCATGCAGTTCTCTGTAGCATTTAGGGCCTACATTAATTTTTTTTTTTGCTTTAGTCTTTTCTTCAGTGTTTTGGGGTTATTTTTATTTTTAATTTTGCCTATTAATTTTTTTCCCAAATATCATGTGACTCTTGAGAGCAAAACAGTCTGATAACACTGAACTGGACTTTTAGAGTCTCAGAAAACCTGAAAAGAAATATGTACATCAGTCCCTTTCCTATCAGGAGAAAGAAATCTAACCCCACAAAAATAACACTGGTGGTCTAAGGACTGAGGTGTAAACTTCACTGCTGTGGCTGGGTTCTAGAGTGATGAGTTCCCTAAATTAGAGATGTAGGTGATCAAAAATTATGAGCAGGTCCTCAGTACACCTGCTGTAGAAGGTTTGTACACAATTTCCTACTGTGGTGCATTATGTGTGGTTGTGCTGCCTTCTTAAGCAAAGGCATTTTTTGGCTTCACAGTGTCAGAATTCTATACTGTACTGTGATAATTAGTGGTCCAGATTTTCAGTCCTAATTGCCGAGACCTGCATGGCTCAAGGGAAGTGTCTTGCCTTCCTGTAGTACTGAGAACCCAGTGGCTTCAAATGAGGGTGCCTCTGGTTTACTTGATGTTGATGTTAGCTCTCTCGGGGATTCTGCAAGCCATAACACAGTGCAGCTGCCTAGTCTGTATGTCAATGATGTTGTAAGGTTTCAGCATTATATGGGATGCTCGAAAAAGGTATAGTCTTTGAAACCCTCAGATGAAAGCTCCTCCATGAATGCAGGGAATGATGATGAGTATTCCTGTCCCTATCAGAGTCACTGCTTTTCTCTGGAGCACTGCAGTGCTGGTTTGGTGTGCATTGAGGAGGAAGGGCTCTGCTGTCTCCCTGTGCACAGCTATGATTACTTCTTGCTGCAGATAGCAGGAAAAAACAGCTGGTAATGGGACTGTGTCGACATTCAGTGAGCAATCTAAATGAACAGATCATTTCTTGCCTGGGCAGGGAGGAAAAGGGAAAGTAATTAACTCCGAGTCCAAACCCATGCCGTTGTCTTCACTGTGGCAGCACTGGCTTTGTATCTGTGCTGCTCATTTAGAATAAGTAGCAGCAGTCTCCTTCCATGTCCTGACTGGGCACTTTAGCCGTGAGGATTGGATTAAACAGTGTCATACAAGCACTGCTGCCCACAGCATCTGATGGCTTTGAAGTAAATGATACAGGAAGCTGTTGTTCTCCATAGTGAGCTGATGTGCAGGGAAAAGTGAGATCTGTAGAGATGGGATTCAATTGTGGGAACTTTGTGGGTGTTAAATGAACCTGCTTTGGAGGACTGCCAAGGGAGGAGATGCAAGAAAATCTGATGAGAGATACCAGGCATGAGAGTTAATTGTGTTTCCGAGGTTGGTGAAAAAGCTAAAATTAAACCATTATCAAAGAAAAGCCTTGGACAGTTTGTTTTAAAACAGAGTTAATGGCTGGAGCCTGCAGAAAACCTAATTAAAAGGGAAAAGAAAACAAATGGGGTTTAGGGCTGTGGCAGTGCATTCAGAAACAGTTTAATCTATGGATTTTCTCCTGTTCCCTGCTCCATTTCTGTGACTAAAAGAGCCATTATGGTGAGGCACATTAAAAACGGTTTGTAGTTATGTAAGGTATTTTGCATAGGTCTGCAGCATGAAGCCCCCTTGCTTATTTTCATCATGAGAAAGGACAGGTAGAAATAAACTTTTATCTCAGAGGTGATTCTGACAGACAGGTCCCAGGTCCTTTGAGCTGCAGCTCCCATGGCTACAACAAGATAGGGGCTGGTAAAAAATGGAGCAAAATGTCAACATTATAACTGGCTTGAGACAAAATGTATAGGTCATCCTTTTCCTAAGCTCTGTGACGATGTGTGGGAGTTATATCACCTAAGTTTACCTGTCTGTACTCCAGATGTTTACATTTTAACACATCACCCTGACATAATTTTATATCCAAATAGAAGAGATTAGTGCTTTCAAGGTGTGATTTATCTGGTCTAGTTAGATACCTACCCTAGGATGACATGAATCTCACCCTGAATGGGTTTGTGTCCAGTGACTTATTGAAGGAATGCAGAGAAATAGTGTGGTGCAACTATATTTACAGTCAATTGAACACAGTGCTGTGAATCACCTGGAAGAGAGATTTAGCATGAATTTGAGATAGTTTCTCTTCTGACTTCCTCAGAAATACAACTCCTAGAGAAAAAGCAAGGATTGCTTTTCCTTGCCTCTGTACTTTTCACTTTCTGTACTCAGTGGAAGATGAAAGAGTTTTGAGCAAATGTTTAACCCAAATTGGAGACTTACGTGTTCCTCAGTTGCCTAGAAATATCTCTTGTCTGCAAAAACATGTCTGCCTTCCTGTCCTGTCCCTGCATAAGGCTCACCCTGCAACTTACAAGTTCACAAATTCAGCCTTTTACAGTAGACATCCACATTTTACCAGTCTGAACCACCAGTGTTGGATACCTCATCTTCAGCCTCCAGCTGTCATCATGGTTCGAGTTCAGAGCCCCACCAAGCCTACAGTTCCAGGAACACTGGGCCTGGAAAAGGCATTCCAGCAAGAGCATAGCACTACACCAACATTTGTCTCTCAGCACCATGCTAATATGTGCCCATGATGGTGCTGTGGACCTTGGCCCCCAGCTGTCATTATGGTTAGGGTTTGGGTTCAGAGAGCAACAGAAGTTGCAGCTCCAGGGCACTGGGGATGCAAAAGACAGGTTTCTACAGGTTGTTGGCAGCTCTGTTGCTGTCCCCAGAGAAAACATTTAACAGCGGTGACTGATGCCTGGGCACAAATTGCTTCAAGGGTCCTTGTCCAGAATCGCTGTGGTAATTGGCTGCTGTGGCAAAGGAGCTTGCTGGGTATGCACGGCTATGTGCTCTTATGGCTGCCTTGCTGCTCTCCCTGGCACTGCCATGGGTTAGAGAAACCTGGAGTCTCCTGAAGTATTTAGCAGCTCCTTCTTAAGAAGACTGGGACCCACTGACCCTTCTTTTCCAGTGTCTGGCCTCCAGTTGTGTGGTGGAGTGGGTGCCTAGGAGGAAATACAAGCACAGGGTAGGTGTGCTGGTGATGCTTCCCCATGGTGTTGTCCCAGTCTCAGGATGCGTCTGGCTCAGGAACCTGAGGGATGAGAGAAGCTGTGTGCATAGTTCAAAACCCCTGATAGATTTTTCTCCTTTTAATTTTTCTGACAGTATTCTTGTAAACTAAAAACATCTACAAGATGCCAGTGATACTGAAAGACTGCTCAAGCCATCATTCTTCAAACCTTTACCTGTCCCTTTCTGTGTCTTTTGTACCTTTACCAGTATAAGAGGGGTCAAGGAACAGCTGCTTTAACGCACAGTTAGGACCATATCCACCAGGGATGCTGTGGGAAGTTTCCATGGATTTTCTGTAGCCCAGGAGTTTGATGCTGTCATTCAGAGTACCAAAGTGTTCATTCTGGTCACCATTCTTTTAAGACCTATTGTGTATTTTCTTTAACAATGAACAGGCTGTTCTTTGCGAAAACTCTGTCAAACATATAGTGCATGTGTCTGACTGAATGTCACAGGTAATCTGCTCTTTTTGCTAATGGCTACAGTTCTCTGAAATGGTTTTGCACTTCTGGACTGAATAGAAGTGTAGTTTGCAGTGTTCACATTTTACATTTTATTACCGGTGTAAGGGTTCCTTTGCAAAGATTAACTGAGTGACAGGGCCTCTTAGTATAAGCAACCTCATAGCAGAAGAAAGAGAAATTGATATAGTTTATTCTAGATCTAAAAAACTACTTCAGATGTTTATTTAGTAAGTGGTAGCATGAATAACTTAAAAATACTGAAAAGAACATCAGAAAGGTTACAATGAAATAAAAACCAAACTCAGATATCACCAGAAATTATTCGTATAATATACAAATTAAACATTATTCTTGTGTATATACATAATTTGGTTCGCTATTTGCAGACAAAAATATTTCCCAGTTCATACAGTCAAGTATGTCTGGCCATGTAAAATGTAATGAAAAGTACCATTTCTGTTCCAAAGGAACTACAGGACTCCCTGGTGTTTATAAGGTGTCCTGATGGCTGACACAATAGCAGAAGAGAGAGTGCTAAAGTATAAATCAATTACAGTAGATATGCCCGAAATGGCTCCCTTTGCAGTTGAACATGGCATTTACAGACGGTGCTTCACATGAGCCAAGCTGAGCCCAAAATAATAGTCATGGTCCTTGATATATGCATAAGCAAATGGGTCCCCCTGAACTTTGTGTCTCACTCTGCTGTGTGATGCTGTGACATGCTTGCACTTGACTGAGATGAGCATTTACAGAAAGTTTCAGGTCTTCATCAGAAAATGCCTACAAGAGATATGAATGTTCCTTACACAGTGCTCTATTACTTTGCCAAACCTGACTTTCCCGTGCCCTGCATGAGCGCCCATCCCTAGGTGAAGAGGGCTATCCCATCACTGCAAAAAATCCCCATCAGTAGTTTGTGTTGGACTCAATCTTCCATGACTGATGTAGAAATAAGGTAGCAGAGGAATTCCTGGATGAGAATATTGAGCAGCTCTGCAGTCCCACAGGTGTGTAGCTATGCACATGGTCAGCAAGCCAGGCACCAGAAGAGTCTACTGGCATAAACCTGGGGCCGTAGAGGAGGATTCTTGCAAGGCAGCTGATAAGAAACTGGTGTGATGCTTAAATCTTCAGACTTGGGATACTAAAGCAACCACAGACTGAAGCCTTCATTCTAAACACTATCATTATTCCATATGACAAACTACACACATGTAGGTATCTGAGCTAATGTGGTGGCACTGTTACATTTAGTTTACATGTCTTTAAGGCATTTCCTAGTGTTGCACAATCTTTCTGTAAAGGCTAATAAGCAAAACACGTGGAATTGCTCCAGAAAGCATTAAGAGCCTAATTATCTCACTAGTAGGCTTCAAAAATTGCATTTTTGGAAGAGACTGGAAGATATGATATGTCATGATTAGAGCAGTATACAAATTTTTCCAAATTTCTATGATGCTTGTGTTGTTGTAGCTGAATTGAACTGATCTATTAAAGAGAAGAGATCAGAAAAAAGTTCATATTCATGACTAGATCTCTACTTACATCAAAGGCTGGTGAAGGCTGGATGAGGAGCTGAAACTAGGATACATGTATAATAACACTTGACATTTTTATGCCTAAGAACTTCACCTGCCATCAGAGGAGCCAGCTATTTTGTTTGCAAAGTTCCTGCAAGCTGAATTACCTTCGTTTGCCTGCCTTGTATACTAAGTAGTATGATGATACCTCTTAATTATATTTTCATTACATACCCGTGTTTCCATCTACTGTGCCTTCCCTCCTAAACCTATGCCTCAGTACACAGAAAGGAGGAAGCTCTTTTAGAAAGTAGTCATACAATACTTTTTCATCGTTGTTCTTTGTAGTGGCTCCTACTTTGTTTACCATACATTTTTCAAACCCTCTTCTACAAACAGAATCATTAATTTTTCAATGGCGTTTTTTGGTTGTGTGTGTTGTTGTTTTTTTTTTTTTATTATTTAGTGGAGCTTATTTGTATAGAAATTTTAGCTCCTTTATTTCACAATGCTTTTGAGAGATAAGTAGTGTCAGCTGCATTTTGCAGTTGTCAAACAAAGGTGTGGAGAGACTAAAGCAAAAGAGAGAACATTTTGGTGGCATTTTTTCAAGTATGTAACATGATATGGTATTTTACATGTTTGGAGTTCTTTTAACATCCACTGCAGCTGTGAGTCTTCAGTTTCTCACCTTCCTGGCAAATTTCAAGTGCCTTCTCTAAGGACAAGAGCTTATGAAAGAAGAGGTCACCAGCATTTCTAACACAGACAAAACCTAGCCTCATTCAGAGAAAGAGTGAACGGTTCAAGGCAAAATGCTCCACAAAACTTCAGCCTGAAGCAGTCATGGGGCATATAATATTTCAGTCTGTATTACTAGGATCTGACAATTCACATGCAAACAATAACATTTTGCTGCAGTGTTTAGCAACCATAGTAACAGCTGATGCTTTCAGACAAAAAGCACTCCTCTAAAAAAGTGCTGTGCATGATAACCTAAGGGTTGTGCAGGCTTATATTATAGTCCTGAAAAAAAAGACTTGTGCTGTGAATGCTTCTCTGTTCCTTACAATGATGAAAAATACTGCCTTACAAACCTGTAACAAGATGTTTTTTGACATGAACTTGCAGTTTTAGACAAGATTTCCTGAAACTCAGATATTTCAGTGAGAAATTTCATTGAACTTAAATTCCTCTAAAATTTTGGTGTGAGTCTGGACAAAATGAAATGTTATTCACATTAGGTCTTTTATGTGGAGTCTTATATATTTTCATTTTCTATACATTTTCCCCACATGGTCTCCTTTTTTGTTCTGAAGAATGGTCTTGCAGTTAAGGCAGTCAAGGGAGATTCAGAGCACATTAATTAATTTCCCATGCCTGCTTGGAAAATGCTCCATGTGGTGGATTTTTTTGGTCTCTGGTGCATTTTCCTATCTGTCAGATGGCTACCACAGTGTAAAGCCTGCCACCTGGCAAGTTCCTAACTAGCTGACATGGCTCTATTCTCATCCCGTCAGCTACTTGTGAGGTAGCTCAACCTGCCAATTCCACACCATCTCGGATGTGATGGTCTCAATGGACATGTGTCTGGCAGGTGACCTGTTTGTGCATCACAACTGCAGTAGATCTCAAATGCATCACATTTATCTCTCATGCACACAGCAAAATACACATAGACAGTCTCCCCAGTACATCCCAGGCCAGACTGGAGACAATCACAAATGCCGTACAAGTAGTCCCTAATAATTTCTTAATCAATAAATCTGGATATGGTTTGATACTTAATCTGAAGGTATCACAGCTCCTGATTCCAGTATGGGCCTCCTTTCTTCTAACAGAAATAAAATCAAATAGAAAAGTCAGTTGTCATTTTCAGTTTTAAACATCCTCATGTTCTTAGAGACAGATTATTTGAAGATGCAACAAGTCTGCCTGTATATCTACAAATACTTTCATGCTCAGGATGCTGTTAGTTATTGGGCTAAAGGAAATAATGAGTAGGAGTTTTAGCAATATTAATCACAGACTCACCCAATGGCAGGGATTGGAAAGGGCCTCTGGAGATCATCTGGTCCAACTCCCCTGCTAAAGCAGGATCACCTAAAGGAGGTTGCACAGGATTGTGTCCAAGTGGGTTTTGAATATCTCCAGAGATGGAGACTTCACAGTCTCTCTGGACAACTTTCTTCAGTGCTCAGCTACCCTGACAATAAAGAAACTTTCCCTGATATTTGGATTTGTGCCCCTTGCCCTTTGTCCTGTCACTGGGCATCACTAAAAAGAGTCTGATGCACTTATCAAGGCAAGAAAAAGAAAGATGTTATTAAATAAAAAAGTGGTCTGTTTTAGTGATGCTTGAGTTCCAGAATCTCAATATCAATGAGAATATTAATATTAGTTGCAAAAAAATAGGATAATTTTGCCAGTAAAACTTATACCCTTTAATCTTAACTCACATTATTTTCTTTTTGCTAAAAATATCTCTTCAGCACCATTTTTAGAGTGATTATAAATAAATCTATACCACTTTTCTATGTACTGTACTGCTATATTACTCTAACTAATCTTGATGTAACTATCAGGAAGTGAGTTAGCTGTTCACTCTTTTGTATTTAATGGATCCCAAGTCACATTTTTCCTGGGTAATGGAAATGTGATGAGTACTCTGACAAATTCTCTTTATATGATTCTTTCTTCATTTTTACACTGGAAATAATGACAAACATTTATACAATCCTACATCTGAACTAAGTAAATTAATTCAAGATTTCCACACTGAATTTCTGCTTATGAAGCCATGAATATATTTCCTGTTCTCTTTATTTCTCCAGAGGGATGCCATCCATTCTCTCACCATAAAAGCTGTAATCTAAAGACTGTTGATTGCAGTATGATTGGCAGCATAATGCTATTTTATTGGCATATTGGGTTAAAAAAGTAACATGAAAGTGAATAGGTTTTGAATATATTTGGTTGTTTGATGTCCATCGCTTAGAAAGACCAATCCTAATGTTATCAATTATGGACTTTTTTCTTTGCTGTCCCACAAAGCAGATTTGATTTTTCTTTCATTTATCCTAGCTGTAGGCTGTCACTTCACTAAACTTATACTGATTTTAATGTAAGCTAAGAATTAGATGGTTATTTGGTTTTGCCAGAATAAGTTACTCTCAAGGGACATGACTGAAGTTTAGAGAAAAAGAATATTGAATGGCTGTCCTTTGATATGTGCTGGATCAGGCTCATCACAAAATTTGTGATGCTCCTCCACAGCAGTCTCTAGAGGGCCTCTGACAGAGATTTTGGTGGAATCTGATGAGATCTGTTGAAAAGACCTGGGACCTTTCACAGTCAGAAATCAAAAGGTCTGAAGGGCCAGCCGGGAAAAGTTGAGCATATATACTGAGGAAGGAGAATGAGCAGATCATAGTCTTTTATTACTATGAATGATTGCTGACAGTGCCCTGGGCTGTCCTTAAGCTACACGAGGTGTAGAGAACTACTGAACATGGCTTAGGAAACTGCTGGATGTGATAGATAACAAAGTAAGAGGCTGTCAAAGCTCAGAGTTAGCAGGAGTTACGTGAAAGTGGACTGAACTTCATGGGAATTTAGAGGGGATTGTTGGCAGTCTTTTGAGGGTAGTATCTTGCAAGGACAGCTGTGCACATCAGCAATACCATACAAGACTGAAACGACTGAGAAATCCATAATAATGTCCTGGAATTTGTATATTGACATAACAAAACTAGGACTGGTGCAGAAAAAGTAACATGGGGATGAGTTGTTTATTTGTGAGGTGACTGGATCAGGGAAATGGAGGGCAAAGTAACTGGAAGGGGTATAATATAATCCTGCCTGGAGGTCCCATGCTTGATCTGTGCAGCCTAACTGGGACAAGAAATGAACCAGTTTTTCTTACTGTGTGACACACAACAAAGCCATGGCCATAGTCAGGACTGTGGTGGGGACAGGATGCTTTCTCTTGTGTTCAGGGAGTCACTTAGATGAGCAGGCTGAGATGTGCCAGTGCCCATCAACATCTGCTCACCACTTCCCATCATTAGTATTTTAATAGATTATATTTGGACAGTCAAATATTTATTGAAGACTGACCAGCATTAGGACTACAAAGCTCAAAGTGCTGCACACATCCAGACATTCCCATGGTCAATGGATGCCACCAATCATCACTTGGTCTGACACTACTTGGCTGCCTTATGCCTTGGTCTACTCTTGCCAAGTCATAGTTCATCTCAGAGTGTCAGATGGCACCCAATAATGAAAACTTGGCTTTTTAAATGATGGTCACCCAGTAAGATGCCCTTCTGAGCTTGAGTATCAATACTGAAAGATCCACTGTCCTGCAGTCAAGAACTTTTAGATATTTTTAAAAACAATTCTGAAATCACGACTCTAGAGATTTTTAGTTCCTTTGGAAGCACCTAATCATCCAGTAGAGGGAGCACAAACTACCTTAAAATGATTAAAGACCAGTTGAATCATGTTGGTTGAATAATTTATTGTACAATTCTTATATCTTTCAAATAAATTATTCACAAAATATATTTTTCCATTATTCACCAGTGTCTAGTGCTCCTGGAATAATTCACACCTATATTAATCACAAATTTTACTCAGTAAATTCAATTATTATTTAAAATAAAACATCTATGCCCGGAACTGTGCAAACCACAGAAAGGGATATTGAAGGCAAATAAAGATATCATCATCTAACTATTCAGATGATTTATTTGATACCGTAGAAGATCAGGCACTACATATTCATTTTAATGATGGGACACTGGATCAAAACAAACATAAAATGAAAATAATTGCCAGAAATGCAAAAAGTAGAGAATAGCACTATGATAGCTGTTTCTAACATTGACTGTGACCAGCCAACCTTAGGCAGTACTAGAAGCAATACTCTACATGCCAAGATCAAGAGAATGTCATGGTATGTCAGTGAATACAAAATGAAACTCTAAAAACAAATGGTCTATTAAATGATGTTGATGTTAGGAAGGAAAAAGTTTCATTCATTGTACTTAGAAATTAATCAAAATAATAGAGATTTCATTTCAGATTTGCACAAACTCTTAGGCTTGAACTGCTGCTGTAATGAGAGTTGGATATTAATCCCATTAGGTGAGAGAAGGAGAACTGCAAAAGAGGGAAAAACCATACCCCTTGATGAACATACCCCCAGACATCAGAAAGAGCTGTTATTTCACAATGACTCACAAAATTGTTTAGGTTGGTAAAGCCGTCTAAGACCATTGAGTCCAACTGTTAACTCAGCACTGCAAAGTCCACCACTAAACTATGTCCCTAAGTGCCACAGTGAGGAGCAGGGCAAGCCTCAGTCCAAACCTCTGGAATCTCAGGAAGCAAACCACATGCTTTGATGATATTTAATTTCCACTGTGAGTGCTGTCAGCAATGGTAGGAAATTAACCCCAGGGATGAAAATCTACTTCCATAACAGATCTACATCATCAGGATTCTGTACATCAACAAAGTTAGTCTACAGTTATTTAAATTTTGTTGTGCATTGTGACAGAGGCAATTAAAGCTATAACTTTATGAAATCTACAAAATTCTTTTGGGATTTCATAGATACTTTCAATCCCTAAGTTTTGTGTCACTGGGAGAACTGGTAATTGCTGTTGAAGTAGAAGGTTCAGGAGAGACTACAAAGGAAAAAAAAAAAAAAAAGAAAAAAAAAAAAAAAAGAAAAGAAAAAAGAAAAAAAAAAAGAGAGAGACATGGTTTGTTTTCTGATTTTATACATATCAAGGTGGTGGACTTGTGTTATATCATAATCTGGCTGAGTTAAATGAGAGTACCAACTCCTGCTGAATTCAAGTTCTTAAACATGTTTGGGTTGTTCTCACCTAAATCTCCAAGTTGCAAGAGGAACAGATTTTCTTTTTTTAGTATCACAAGTCTAGTCTTACCTTTTATCTGTGTCTAATAAAATCCTGTCCACCTCTGTACTTAATTTGCTTCCTATGTTACACTTGTCATTAAACTCAACATTTTTAATAGTGTTGTGGCCTGTTTTCCTTCTGCTGTTGCATTAGGAAAAGGCTAAGACACAGAGTATTGAATATTGCAAGCTATGCAGACAGTTTTTGTTGTAGAACACCCTTGCCCACTCCTACACTGCACGTGCTGGAGTTCCACTTTTCCTGGACAACACCCTGATGCTGATCATACTCGCCTTGATCTTGCAGCCCTTCCTCCAGCTGGTATTAGTGTGAAGCTTGTGTAACCAGGCTCAGAAAGGACAAACACAAGATGATGTTCATGTTTGGTGCATTCCAGCTACAATGCGCTTGCAGCAGGGTTGGCATGGGACCGATGAACCAAAGCTTTATATTTCAGGCTATTGCACACTGCCCCCTCCCCTGTAGTTTCAAAGGGAGAGATTTGTATTCTAAATGAAGCAATGACCTTTGATCTTGCTTTTTAATTAAGCACCAGGCTATAAGGTTTCACAGGCCATGTTATTACCTGTGGGTTTATTATTAGATATTAAGATAAAGGATTCAGAGTGCATGGTCCTGGCCCTTTATCTTTTCTCACAATGCCTTAAATCTTGCTTTCTGCCTGCAATTTTAAAGATTTTATGCCAGCAATAAAATCCAAATTAGGAAAATAATGGCTCAACCTAGTAAAGAGGTTGGGCCAACTGGTATCAGTGTGAATTCTCTGAAGCTGGTAAATTGAATTTGTCCTGTGGTATCTCAAAAAAATAGGTGTATTAGAAAAGCGTTGGCCACTGGAAAAAAAGTCAGGTTAAACAAGACACCAAAGCTGACTCTAACCTGCCAAACCCCTTCCCACACATGGAAGCTTTGAAGTAGAATGAAAAGACAAAGTGAAGCCATAATTACATCATGTTTAACTTGGCCCTTTAAACAGATAACGCTTTAACTAGCTTTTCTTTTTCACATGTCTGCATACAGCATAGAACTTAACCAACAAATAATTAAAAAAAAACAAATCTAAACCTTATGCTTCTGCTGAATATTGCACATGCATTTAAAGTTAAGCATCTTTTTAATAGCTTTAAGGAATCAGGATTTATCTCCTTTTTCTTCAAAATGTCTTTCTATTTTTATTTTGAAAAGGTGGTTGAAGTCATGTACTATATGCCCTTGCGGGAAAGAATTAATCTTGGACTGGAATGTATAGGGTTCATTGTCCTAATAGGATTTAAGCTATTTTTTCCCCTTACTTTTCAGTATTCACAGTGTCTGGGAAGAAATGGGTTTGCGTGGCTATTTCCCTTATTAGTTTCTGTTAGAAAGGTGCCCTAATGGCCATTTAGTTCATGGTGATTACCAAAGTGCTGAAAATAGGATTAGTACCTTTGACTACCTTTTAAAAGATAACTGACTGTTGTCTTATTTTGGTGCAGGGTGTTCTACTTTTTCCTTTCTTTGTATTCTACACTAAACTTCTGTAAATCTCAAAAATAATCAGATTGGTTACTGAAAGTCCATGACTTCTTTTGTTCCAGTCACTCAGAAGGGATCTATATGCATCGTAACTATCTGAATTTTGATGGTTTGAAATAGTGTTAATAAGGTGATGGAGTAGGACAGAAAGATGAGAAATTAGCTTTCAAGAAAAACAACTTGATATTTTGCTCACAGCTGTATAGAAATCTCTTCAGGTGAGAGCAGCATGATGGATATATATTCCAGTTACATAAGTCTTGTCCCACTGACGGTTGCTCTCAACCTCTCTGTACACTTGCGTCTTGTACCATTTGGTTCTTCTCCTCTCCCAGAGTCATAAAAGCTGTTTCTCTCTCTCAAATTAAACATCTGCAGCATGAGATTTGCCTATGACCTGAATATCACTGATAGCAGGCTCCCAAAAATTAATGAAATTACTTCGCAATATTCCCATCCTAAAGTCTCTTCTCACTGAAACTAATCTAAAAAAATCCACTCATGACTTGGAACTCTTCCTTCTCTGGAAATTCAACTGATTTTTTTCCCAAGAAAAAGTTGGAAAAAATTGGGTACCACAGTATCAGGAGGAGCTTCTTATACTTCAGAGTCCTCCTGGAGAGAGGCTCTGTGTTGGATACACTGAAATATGATGCTTGCAGAATACTCAGATTACATAAACATGCATGACCTGTATATAAAATAATTCAGAACATCAGAAAATATATTCTTCTTCTTACCCATCATTTCTTTGTCATCAATGTGGCTTGTAGAGGTGAGAAGAGTCAGTGAATTAATTTTACTCTGAGAGGATTTTAAAAGCATGAGAGTTTTAAAAGCCCCCTCTCATTCTGGTTACTCCTGCTGACTTCATTAGCTTTTCACCCCAGCAAGTCACAGGTCAATCTCATACTGAAAACTTTCTCCCACACTGTTAAGTAATGTCCTTGGTAAGAATCTGCAATTAATAAATAACAAACAGTAAGATCTACAAGACAATTCATATCCTCAAAGAACAGAGCCCGAGATTTTGCAAGCAGCTGCACAATGTATTTTCATATTCTAGAGGAGGAACTAAGACAGATCCCCTCTGTCCTATGTAGCAGTCTATTGCTCCACAAATTTATTTCAAGAAGTTGGTTTTTTTTTTTCCCTCTGTAAACAATTCAGATAGATGTGAACAACTTCCAAATAGCAACATAAGTTTAATTCATCTGTCTCAAGTGACATAACATATGCCACTAGTGCCTGTTGCAGAAGCAAGGAAGTCTGCTACATTATGTAGTATTATACTTTATAGCCTTGCAAACCATGCTGTTAGTACTACAGAATTTTGAAAGAGAAATATATGTGGCAACTATGACAAGTGTTTCTGTATGCACCTTCCTTCTGCAGGATGTAAAATTTTGACTTTTTTTGTGAGGGGTTTGGTAGGAAACTACAAGTTCTTGGAAGGGAATTGGTTGCTGCATGTTTTCTAGATGAAAAATTATATTTGAGGCTAAAAGAAAATGTGTTTTTTTTCTTCCCCTTTTCATTTTTTATCTGCTGTGAGAAAAGTTATGCAAAGTTATTGATTCAGTAAAACGCTGAGTCTCCTCTCTTGAAAATTAAGCAATTTGTAATATAAATTGTCCCTCTTTACAAGCCTGCATAATATAGTTTGGTATTTTAAAATGTAATAGTTTCAATTAAAAAGCATAAAATCTGGATTAGAAGTGAGACCATGTCAGTCTAGTGGAGACGTTTTTCAACAGACTTACTGGGTGACACTGATCAATTGCATTTCTACAACAGAGAACTGTCACACAAATTCTGGTTCTGTAGTCAGCAAAGCACAAACTCTAGACTGCTGTGAGACCAATGGCCAAACTAAACCATGTCTTTTGCAAGAAATCTGGAGCCAGACAAGTAGGAAGACCTTACACATCTCTGATAACATTCCCAGTTCCAACTCTGTTTTTAAAAAAGCTGTGTCAGTATTTCTGTTGCATGCTCAACCAAGAACCTAAACCTGTTCTCCATCCCTAGAAACACCACAGGCTTCTTAAATTCGTATACAATTTCAGAGTCTGCGTATGTAGACAATAATAGTAACTCCTTAGAAACACCATGCCAAAAGACTTAGTTCTAAGGTAGAGACATGGCATGTGGTATCTGTTATCTATGAAAGTAACTACAATATTTTAATGTAAAAAGCTTTTCAAACAATTTAAAAATATTGAGATCTAGGGGTGGAAAAGAGCCTGAGGACATGATAGTCACACTTGAGAGTCAAATGACATCGAAAAAGTAAACTCTCCATTTAGCCATTTCTGTACAGTGGGAGCCCCAAAACTATTTATCAGCCAAAGATGACAAAAACAACTACAAAGAATATATACAACCCTCTACACTGAACAGATGTTTTACCACTTAGATGCTGCAGTCCTGAAATTTTTAGAATTACTCAGATGCTGCAGAAGCTGTGAGGCCTTGCTGTTTATTGTTCCTAGTGGATATAAAAATCAAATAATGATTTGTTTGTCATTTTATTTTATGGAAAGGTTTGCACTGTCTAGTCCAGAACAACTGTGTTGATCTTTCAAATGAGACATAAAACTCAAGCTTTTAACCACTTCTGTTCGTTAATATCCCTTGAGAGTATGAGGGGATTTGTGGGTTTTTTTTTTTGGTTTTGTGGTTTGGTTTTTCTTTTTTTTTTTTTTTTTAAGTAAGATTAGAAGTATTAGCAGCCTGACTAAATTACTGCCCTGGTAATTACATTCTTCTTATCTACATATTCCCCTGCAGCTTCAATGGAATATAGTTTGTTCCTCTCCTGATGTGTTGTGCATTGCAGTTGTGTGCTGTTAAATGGTTGGCTTAAGTGTGCCCAAAAAGCTGCCACTGGCAACATGTAGCCTGAATTTGCCTATTAGGCACTCTCTGTCTCTTTTCTTTCTGACTTTTTGAGCTGGAGTGTGGCCAGAGGCATTCAAAGCATGGGCATGGAGGGCAGTGGCCTCCTCCTCAGATACAATCAGCACCTTCCATGGGTAAAGTCTTAGGAATGAATATTACTTTGTCATTTGTGGAAATGGAAAAAGTTTCGCTTCTCATACCATATGATCTACAGAGTTTTCAGAAAGAATCACAAGGGTAAGAGAAAACTAAGGGCAAAACCTGATGGAATCACATAGGAAAATTCTCAGCTTAGTAGTATTTCTTGTGCTGCACACTGACTGTTTTTCAGTTTCCCTCTTTCCTAGAAAGGGTGTGAGAAGGGTCTTTCAAAAGAGCCTATAGGACTGAAGTGCAAAATTTAAATTCAGTTTCTGTGAGAGTAAAGCACCTAAACCTTCAAGTCCCTTGGAAATCCTAGCTATTGAATATAATAGCAGGGAGCAGAGCTAGAGCCTCCAAGCAGTCTTCTGGGAATTAAACTATTGCCAAATCTTTTTATGTGTAAAACACTCAGATGCTGCAATGACAGGAACAATACAAAACCTTAAGTAGACAAATAATAAACCATGATTAAATATGAACTACTGTCCTTTCTTTCCCAAAATAAATGGTGCTGATTTTACTAGTTTTGAAGGATGCTCTTTGGCTCTGCTCTTGGGGCAATGGAAACTGATGATAAGACAAGCAATAAAATAAGGAAAAATAAGGTGACATTGGACAGTTTAAAGAGAAAGAAACCTTGGCACACACAGTGAAGTCAGCCCTGTCTAGTCAGTGGATGATGGTTCTTATGAAGTTAAGTACAGGCAAGGAGAGGCTGTTTGGGTTTGTGACTAAGCCCATGACTAAGAAGGTGGTCAAGACACTTCTACACTCCATTTGGGGTCAAATGACCGCTAGGGACAACCTACCACTGCTATATCTCAGGCTTTAAAAGTGTCATGCATTAGAGCAAATTACCAGTATGTGCAAAACTTGCTGGAAGGCTGTGAGGCTGTAACAGTGATGTGTTCTGTGCATGTGTGCAGCTCTTCTTTGTAAGTTGCTCTGTTTAGATGAATTTTAATGATACAAACTTTATTAACAAACAAGTGTTGATTTATCTATTGGTAGTTTCAATTTCCTCACTTGAAATTTGCAGGGATGAATCACTTTATCCCAATTTATCATGAACCTATAAATGTATCCTTACAGAGCTGATAAAAGAGAGAAAAAATAGTGAGTCATATCAGGTCAGCTTTATCTTCAGAATTATACATTTTGCAATAGCATAAGTAGTATTATTGGACAATAAAAGCAATTTTATTCTTTAAGCAAATGGCAGGAAAACAGTTGTCTATACAGTATTGTTTCATTTGACTTGGCTTGCTTTTGATGAAATCATTAGCCTGTATGTTAGAAGGATAAGAATGTAAGACAATACTCCTGGCAAATTAAACATTATTGACATTGGAGTGCAAATAAAAAAAATAAAAACACAGCCCTCATTCATCTTCCCTGAAAGTAAAAGCAAAATAAACCATGTTCTGTGTTAGTAGAGTTTGGGTAAGCAACTGTCTGCAAGTGAGTGATCCAGAGTTCTTTGAACTTTGTTCTGGGAATGAGGGTCATAAACTCTCAGACAGTGTGTAGGACTCTAAGTAGATAACCACTAAATGGAAACAGGATTGAGGGAGAGTCGTTGGTAGAGAATAATATGAACAAAAATTGCCAATTCTTTGTCCAACAAGGCCCAGTGTGTTTGTTGGCAAAATCAGGAATGTGGACAAGGAGGTCAGTTGGTTAGGTGAGGACACCATGTCAGTGGATCTCTGCTGGCATTCTTGAGCAGTTCAAGGGAGGCACTGGGAAATTAGAAGAGACTGAGAAGTGTGACAATGATTTAAAAATCTGAGAGCAAAGAATTAATTTAGCTTAGTTTATAAAAAAACAAGGTTCCTGGCAAGCCGAACAGAATCTCTAATGGATATGCTGGGAAGATAATTAGCTCTTTAATTTGAGAAGCAATAGTAGAACTAAAACAAAGTGCTGGAAGATAAGGCTAAGGCTAATATTTGATATTTTCTATCAAATACCATATATTTAAATTAAGTAAATTAGGACTGTTATACAGCATACACAAAACAGAGCAGCCTGGCATGGGTACTTCTGACTCAACTAAGCAATTAGAAATCTCAGAAATCAACATATCCTAACAGAAACTGATAGGGCCCCACATGCATTCCTTTCCACTCCTGGGAGCCCCTAACTACTGAAAGAGTTTCAGAGTTGATGCTAAAATTTGGCTCTCAATACTCTGATGCTTTCAGTGGACAGCAACTCCTTGTTCTTATGCATGATCAGTTCAGAAAGTAAATCCTGCTGTTCCTGGCACTTTGGTTAATAGCCTTAGTCTCTGAAGCAGAAAATATGTGAGCACAGACAGATTTACCTGTAATCACACAGGAGCCACTTTCAAATTTGTTAAGATGCAGATAGTAGAAGAGTAGGGTGCTCAAAACTGGAAGCACATCACTCAAAGTGGTGTTTTGAACTTGGCCCTTGAGATTGTGCAAGTAAGCAGTCAGATAAACCTCTTCTGCCCAGCCTGCTGGCTGAATTGATTTTCCCCAGAAAACATTCATGGAACAAACACTTCTGAAGATACCAGTGTATGTGCTTGGCTGGGCATATTTTTCTGGAGGTATTGGATGTTTGAGAAAGGTTTGTATTTAATAACCTGCAAAAGAAAATTTTTGGTGGTTTGGGAGTATCTGTAAGGCTTTGCACAAAGATGCTGGCACACAACCAGCCATCCAACCCAAAAAAGCACAGCTAAAGCAGTAATGATTTCTCAGAAGGTCAGTTAAGCAAGGTGGGAGTGGTAGCTGTTCAGATTTTGGCAGTCATTCTCTACTGAGTAGGTAAAAGCATATAGAAGTCTTCTGCACTGAGATGTTTTTTGTGTGTTAAAAGAAAAGAAAATTCTGCTTGCAAGAGTTGGAGCCACATCTACTCTTTGCAGTGAATAAACAGCATTTTCTCAACATTACACTGAATCTATATGAGCTTCATAAATCATTCAAAATTATTTTCGATAATATCCTTATAATGAACAAATCTATGGCAGCTGAGAAATGAAGTCAGATACTTACTGTACACACTAAATACTTGAGATTTATCTGGGCATTTTGTGCTGTGTCTGTAAACTCACTAGTTGTGAATTTTATGGTATTGTCTGAAGCATATGTTTTCTATCGATACAGTGGGATCAGATAATCATTGTAATGAGATTTAGCTAGTAAAATTCAAACACATCAGCTGCTGTATTTTAAAGACCATATGTATAATGTCCCAATGCAGGGAAGTACCAAGAGTCAAATCTAAAGAGGACTTTGATGCCAAATATGGGATTTAGGCAGAATTTAGGTACCTAAGCAGAAAAGGGTAATCTTGACAATAGTTTTTAAACTTCTATTTAACCCAAGGGGTATTAAAACTCCCTCAGAAGCTTATTATTTTGGTTTTCAAGGTATCTGGTGTTGAATAATGCACTACTTAGAACTGCTGCAGTAGCAGACCTCATCCATAATTAGCATTTTGGCATGTCATTCATTTCTGCATCCAGCCATACTTTGTAAACTGTGTTCCCTTGCCTAAATCCTTGCAGGGCCCTCAAGACACTAGAAAAGCCTGACCAGACCAGAAGTTGTGATTATCCTTTCTATTTAAACAGGATCACTGGCATCCTCCTTGTTTTTCTGCCAATTTAATGGCCACAGTAACCTTGCAGAAAGTTGCCAGTCCAGACTCTGCTCTCTTCTCAGCCTCTCTAAGAGGCTGAAGGCCAGGAAGAGTCGGGTTTTTGTTGGTGACTCAAGATGGTCCGAGACCATCAAACTAGTCCTCTGGGGAGTAGATATGCTCCCCTAATCCTACTGCAACAGGAACCCAAGACAGAGGAGAATTCAGGATTGACTGGGAGATACAAAGAGCAAGAAGAGTCTTGATTTTTTTTTTACAGGGTATGGATATTCACCTGATATCTTTCCTCCAGAGACATCACAGATTCCTCATGGATTCTAAGGAGATGTGGATCAAGCCCATAAATGTTAAGTATGAGAGCACCTAAATGTTAAATGTTTTGGGTTTTATTTCTGTCTTTCTCTCAACCAACCAGTTCAGGTATATGTTCAAGGCATTCAGTGAGGGGTTCCTGGTGTAACACTGCGACTCATGTAAGTGTTGTGCGAGGGAACTGCAGATCATGGTGCAATGTTCAAGCTTTACCAGCTGCTCTATCCAGATTATGAAATGTGAGACTTCCACTATTATGCTTCTAGATAACCTGTGGAATCTCCTATGAATTACTCCAAAATACATTAATTTCACACAGATATTCATTCCAATTTTTAGTAGTAAAGCCAACAATTAGTAATCACTTACACTGCTCTTTACATTTTCAAAGTGCTGAACAAATATTAATTCAGTTTCTTCATAAAACCTTAGGCTCCTTCTGATACTAATAAGCTGGCTGAGTCATACCTTCATATTCATAAGCCATAGTTTCTCACAAGTATGTTTTAGAATTTATACAAATTGATTTTTCAACCATTTGTTCAAAAGAACTACATCATCCCCAAAGCACAGGTTTACATTATTGTACTTACTGGATAAAATTTCATTTGCAACATAAAACTGACAAGGGTTTTTTTTTTATTTTTACATAAGGCTGGAACATCTTCGAAAAAATAGTTTTTACATTTAATTTCATTAGGTGCTGAAACTGTATCTTTCTCAGCTGAAAATGTATCTTTCTCAGCATATTTTTGGACAGACATGGAAAAACTTCAATTCAATTTAAAAACCTCTTGGAACCTTATGTAATAGACCAACTTTCTGTTAAAAATTCCCCCAAAACAAAACGCACAATAACTTAGAAAAAACCCCAGAAACCTTGCCAGCCTGTTGTTGCAACCTTTCATTTCAAGTGATAACTAAAAGAGCAAAAATATGTGCTGTGAGGATGCTGAATTTCCTTGAACAAATGACTTGACAATGCAATGCATTTATTTTTAACCTGAAATGTGTGAAAACACTAGCTATGGTTTATTAATATGAAGGTATGACTCAGGCAATCTTCTAGTGTCACAAGGAGCCTGAGGTTTTATAAAAAAATGAGATGGACTTATTTAATCCTTTTCCAGTTCAAGGCCAACTTCAGCTCTCAGATGTGCGGTGTATACAAACAGTGGCATGATCTGAAACCTCAAATAGCTATGCCTTTGTATGCAAGTAGGGAGGTCAGGTTTTCAAGCTCTATTGTAATCTGTCCATTATGCTCTTGAGGCTAGAATCAAGCACTTTAGGAAAGCTACTTTTAAAATAAAAAATGGCAACTGTTGGCTTTCAGAACAAGTAATGCATAGCACCTGTTCTGACAGGGCTGAAAAACTGCTCTGTACCACATCAGGAGTGTTTTTATTCAAGAGAAATCCAAAAGGGTATAAAATCGGCAGAAGAAAATGTGCACCTCACTTGCACATGAACCTTGAAAGTGCTCCTCCCCTACCCCAAAAGCTGTTCATTACCATGGGTGGGGGGAAGTCTGTGTTTTATTTCAGGTTTTGCACCCAAAGCTATTTATGTATTTTATCAAATGACTCTTAAAAAATGGAAGTCATAAACAGTGTCTAGTACCCAAGATTATTCCTCATCCTTCTAGTGCAGTACCTTTGTTAGAGGTACGAGATAATCTGGGTCCTTATTATATATCTTTAATCTGATCTTGTTTGTCTTGCATTTGTTGTTGCCAGGGAGTCCTGCTTCATCAGGACAGATGGACAGAGATCCCACTGGCACTGTGTTTCATCTGGCTAAAGCAGTCCCCGGGGTGTGGGAGTACTTCCAAGAAGACTAGGTAAATATGCTAAATACTAAATCTGCCTTCTGATCCATCTGTCTCAGTGTTTCCCCATCATCTGCCTGTCTGGGTGATCACTCTTTCCTTCATTTAGGTTCCATTTGCTGGAAGTTTGAAGGAACAACCTCTGCCAACCACTGCTTTTGCCCCTTTCAACCACTGCTTCTTTCCATAACAACATAGCTCCAGAAGGAACAGGATGAATCACAACCTCGTGATTCTTAACCTTTAGGTGTGTGGAAGTTTAATGGGACTCACAGCTCTCAAACGACAGCCCTAGGCTCCAAAAATGATGGATTGGTTAAGCATGCATCAGAAAATTAATCTGCTAAGAGTCAGATTGCCAAAAGGTCACACATTGTGCAGGAGGAAAAATATGTGCCCTAAATGTAGGTCCCTTAGCCTGGATTGAATGGTGCTGCTCCCCACTGCTCATTGCAGAGTCTGCTTCTGCAGTTGAGTGCCTAATGCCTTTCCTTCAGAAGCTGCCACTGAGTCAACCAAAGCTTTGGAATACAGGAAAAGTAGACCCATGACCGTTTTTACCCAGTAAAAGTTTCTCAGTTAAATTAGTCACACGAGATGAAGGAAACCTGACTTCTTCTCAAGGAAAGCGAAACCACAACTACCATCTACCAGGGGAAATCTGGGGGTG
This sequence comes from Scytalopus superciliaris, assembly GCA_013400415.1. NCBI lineage: Eukaryota > Metazoa > Chordata > Aves > Passeriformes > Rhinocryptidae > Scytalopus > Scytalopus superciliaris. The sequence continues at coordinate 77,604 of VXBX01002899.1, forward strand.
GAGGCATTCTCGGTCCTTTGCCTTGGAACTTTCCCAGATTGCACAGGTGTGATTAAATATCCATTGAGACAGACATAAAAAAAAAATCATAGACTTGTATTGAAGTCTACAGCTTTCTGGCTAAGACACTCACCTTAAAGGAAGGAATCTGTTCCCAAAGGTACACAATGTAAATTAGGGAAACTGTCCTTTGAAGTAGAGCCCAGCAGACTAGTTTTCTTTATCTTGGGTGAACGCCTTCACTATTAGCCCAGGACCTGCTCTCTCCCCGTGCTTGGCCAAGTTAATGCTACCTTTTTATTCCTACCCTAACATAAAAGCTTCAGAAAGAAGTTGAGGAGTTACCTGCAAATTCCATCTGGCAGAGTGATTTTTCAAAAGCAGTTTCTTGACTTAGCAGCCTCAAATCCACTAAGTTTGGTAATTAGAGACTATTTCTAGGGAGGCTTGAACTGAGTGAGTGTTACTATTCTCAGGAATAAAATAGAGCAGACAATGCTGGGATTTCCAAAGGATGGGCCCTTGATAAAATGTTTATGATTAGGCCTTCAGAACATTGTGTGAAGAGGAGATGTGTCACAAGGCATGACACAGCTGGCAGGTGTAGAGGCTCTGTATGAGCTTGTAGGAAACAAAGGCAATCCAAGTCCATCATGTTGAGATGAGGAGCAGAGGAATGCTGTGACTCACAGGAATCACATGAACAGCCATGCCACAAACTCAGTTATTGTGAACAGTGTGTTTGGGGAGTTACTGTATCCACCCCTCCTCTGCCTCAGGGCTTTTCACAGAGCACCCTGGATGCACTAGTCAGGCACTGTGATATATAATATCCACAGAACATGCAGATTTTAAAGATCATGTAACTTGCTAAGAAGAGACAACAACACAGAATGGCACACAAAAATCAAACACACAAAATTAAAGAAACATTTGGCAATAGGTGGGTGGCCAGTAGTTGTAACTGTCATACTTATTACATTTGTCAGGATTATCTTGCTGTTACCTCAGTCTACTACATCCATCTAATACCTAAACTGAAAGCTCTTTGAGCCAACATTTATCTCCCTGTTCCACCTCAGACCTCAGTGTGCTGCCACAGTGCATGTAACTGGCACTGATTCCATCAGACCAGTTGTTCCCAAATTGGGGACCATAATCCCTACCAGGTTGTTAAGCTAATAGTAATACATGTTCACCTGCTATTGATGTTTGTATATGGGGCTTCTTGGAAATGTTTGATCTCCAAGAGTCAGAATCAGAAAAAAGGTTGATAATTGCTGCATTAGACATATTCTCTGGAGATGTATGCTGCTGACATTTTCTTTTCAACATTCATTATTGCATGTCTTTCTTTCCTCTTTAATATCTTCTTTTAACAACAGAATGCCAGAGTAGTCAAAAAGCTCTTGTCTTTCATTGGTTATCAAACAATCCTTATATTGGAAGACATCTGCTTAGGTCCCATTTTACCAGGAAAACATTTCCAGCTCCCTCTTCATGCACCCATCTTCAATATTCCTTGCAGCACAAAAACTCTTCCCTACTGACTTTGTCTTTTTTAAACAGTTTTGCTATAGAAACTCTCTGTTAATGCCAATAAAACCAACTTAGATTAGAAGGACCTACTGCAGTGTCTAGAAGACTGACTCTGAAAGGAATGTACACTTGAAAATTGTCTTGAACAAATTTATTATGCTAACATATATTAAAACTGCCAGTGCTGCAAAGAAAACTGTCAACAGATTCTTCTCTCATTTACAGGACCAAAAGGGATAAAATTTTATTCTAATAAAGTATGCAGCTGGGAGTGGGGTAGAATCAAGACACACTAAATAAAATAGACATTAAAAGTGCAATGTAACAGATGGGTACAAAAGTGAATTTTTATCATGACAATCTATTAGTGTTTTGCAGCCAAGCAGGGAAAAACAGTGACCTGGAACAAATCAAGAAGAATGATGCTTGACTTATGCTTTCTTCCGCAAAGTGTGACCCATATACATAGTTTTTAATTAGAAATGTATTTTTGTTATAGGACAATGATTCCCATCCATTTTTGTAATTCATTAAGTACCTAGGTTAAATTACAAATAAGTGCAGAAAGAACAGGCTGGTCTTTGGATCAATTACAAAAAAAATTCCCTGTAAAATAGAGAAATCAATCAGCACATAGCTGTGTGCTGACTAGTTGCATAAGCCACTGTTATCCTCAGACAACCTTGACTAAATCTTGCCATCAATATTTAAAATAAGTCTAGCACAGCCATGTTTTTAAAATCCTAAGCAAGTCATCTAGAAGACTGATTTTTTCGTCCCATAAACGACCTCTGGAAGAAAAAACACATGCACAGCACTTTCTTCCACTAGTGGAAAGATGTTCACCACATACAGGACTGGCAAGCAGTGCACAGGAAAGTACATTTACTTAAAAGCACTCTCAGTGAACTTCTGAATGAATGCAGCGGTGCTGTCTGGAGGGATAAGCCCATGGGATCAGGTAGTTCTCCAATTTGAAAAAGACCCTGCCATTGCTAATTACTGAGTCTGACAAGGGACACACACAAATAACCCCGCATATGTGTTTCTATTAGCTGATTTGCTCAAGTGCAGTGTCACAGGCAGTAAGACTGAGTTCTGCAGGCTACCTTTGGTGGGATGGAAGTCTCTACTGTGTACAAAGTAAACCTCAAAGCTGCCTCAACACTTTCCTACAAGTCCTTGCATTGCATTGTTTAGATCAGAAGATTGAACACTACATCAAACATGCAATAACACCAGAGTCATCACTGTGCATGTGGTGAATCTGGTCTTATTCACAATCACACTGTGCATGAACATGTGGTCACTGTGCTCAGAGTTCATGAGTGAGCAGAAAAGTAACATGTATGTTCAGAGCTTTTGAAAACCCACAAGAGCAACTGCAGTCATTTGTTGATTTATCCTTGTGAAGTCAGAGAGGAGTCACAGAATCACAGAATTGTTAGGGTTGGAAGGAACCTCTGGAGATCACCTGGTTCAACTTGCCTGACAAGGCAGGGTCACTTAGAGCAGATTACACAGCATTCTGTAATTGCATTTTCATCAATAGTTAATATGCAACTTTCCACGTTTCAGTGTCAGTCTACTGCAGAGGTGGCTGCAGCAAACTGATATATATGATCCCTATTGTGACTCAGATTGTTTGAAACATTTTGACACTTAAATATTGGCCTATTCTTGTTGTTATTAAGGGCTGAAGGGACTCATGCATTTTTGCCAAAAATGTGCCTATAAAAAAACAACAAAACATTTCAAGTTCCAGCAAATTCTGTCTCTAAAGCTTTAAAATATCATCTAGTAGTAGCTTACCAGCAAATGGCTGCAGCAGGTACGCCTTGATATGGACTGAAACATTCAAATATTGATCTGGACTCGTGTTAAAGCAACACCCAGCCACTCAACTAGCTGGTTAAAGGAAAACAGATGAGAAGTTTGCTTCTCGAGTGAGGTTGACTGCAGAAATATCCTTTAATCATGTGAACCTAAGGTGTTGTGTAGGGTTTGGTTGACCTTGACCATATGCACTGCTGTGTCTGAAAAAAACAGGTTTCTCTAATTATTAGCAAAGTGAATACATTACCATTTAATCATAATTCCCTTGAAATGGCATCTTTGATTTCATGGTAGTGTTTACGGTTCTAGACTCACTAGTTGTGTCAGAAATCCAAGCTTGGGTGAGCAAACCCTCTAAGCTTGACTGTAAAATGCTTTTGAACTCACTGCTTCTTGCTCAAGAGGATGAAAAACAAACCTTAAAGCTGCCAATATTTATGTTTTGGGGAAACTAGCTGAAAAAGAGAAAGAGATTTTCTGAGCTCAGAACAAAAATAGAGCATTAAAAAAAGCTTATTTTGTTTTCTCCCTTTGAAAATTCTCTTTTCATTTTAATTAAGCTCTCACAGGATTCATGGTGTTGGAGAGTTTTCAAAGAAACAGAGAACTTGCTTGCCAGGTTTTTTTGTCTTTTTTTCCCCCCTCTGTTAGCTCACACAGCTCTACTTGTTGCAAATATTTGTTTGCTCTGAGAAAAGCAGCTGAAGCAGAGGAATTGCTGGGAGTGTTCAGGAAACCTAAATACAATAACAAACCCCCCTAAATTACAGTAGTAACAACATATCAACATATTATAGAGAGAAAACTACACAAGATTTTTCTGTTTCAGATAAATTGATCCAAGCTGGAAAAGAATTGTTTCAGTTTAAATTTTGTGTTGTGTTACAGTTGTAAACCAGAGTCACAGAAGCTTGATTTTTTTTTTCACTAGGAGTAGAAAGATATAGCTGTTGCAATAATACATTGATTTGCAATAAATTCTATGTAGTTTTGGCCTCCATCCCACAAACATCAAGCTGGTCATTTCAGATATGGGTTTCCTCAGGGGCTGACAAAGACTTTATCTCTTTTCCAGTAGCTCTGGCAGCTACTGTGTTCCTAGGATCATGATTTTTGTCTACATTTGGGAATTGGGTACTGCGTACATCCAGAGAGGATCAGCACATCTACTCAGCAGTTGCAGGGCAGGGGCTTCTCCTTGACTCCATCCAAGAGTACTGTATTTGTTGGGCCCTGAGCAGGACTGCCAGGTGACATCTCCTTATCTGCCCCCAGGTCACAGTCTGAGCAGATCCCACAGCCTCACTGGGCATAAAATTACAGACATAAAAGGTCTGACACCTCCAGAAAAGTGACTTTCATATCAAAGTCCAGGATAGAAATTAAATACAAAAAATAGAAAATAATAGTTTCTTTTGGAAAAAACCCTTAAGATCAGTGAGTCCAACTATTAACCTAACCCTGACAAGTCCAGCACTAAACTGTACCTCTAAGTGTCACCTCTACAAGTCTTTCAAATACATCCGGGGGTGGTAAGTCCACCACTTCTCTGGGCAGCCTGTTCCAATGCTTGACAAACCTTCCTTTTTCCTAATATCCAATCTAGACCTCCACGGACACAACCTGAGTCCATTTCCTCTCATCCTGTCACTTCTTATCTAGGAAAAGTGACTGACCATTACCTGTATACAACCTCTCTTCAGGTAGTTCTAGAGAGGGATAAGGTTCCCACTGATCTCCCTTTTCTCCAGGCTAAACAACACCAGCTTGCTCATAAGATTTGTGCTCCAGATTCTTCTCCAGCTCCATTGCCCTTCTCTGGACACATTCCAGAACCTCAGTGTCTTGAAGTGAATGGCCCAAAACTGAACGCAGGCTTTGAGGTGTGGCCTCACCAATTCCCAGGGCAGTGGAACAATCACTGCCCTAGTCCTGCTGGTCATATTATTGCTGATACATGCCAGGATGTCATTACCCTTCTTGGCTTCCTGAGCACACTGTCAGCTCATGTTCAGCTGGCTGTTGGCCAGCACCCCTGGGTCCTTTTCCACAGGACAGCTTCCAGCCACTCTTCCCCCAGCCTGTAGCACTGTGTGGGGTTGTTGTGACCCAAAGGCAGGACTCAGCACTTTGCCTTGTTGAACCTCACACAGCTGGCCTTGGCCCATCGATCCAGCCTGTTCCCATCTCTCTGCAGAGCCTTCCTACCCCCCAGCAGACCAACACTCCTGCCCAACTCAGTGTCATCTGTGAACTGGCTGAGGGGGGTCTTGGTCCCCAAGTTCAGGTCATTGATGAAGATATTAAATAGGACTGGCCCCAGTACTGAGACTTGGGGGACACTACCTGTGACCGGCTGCCAACTGGGTGTAACTCTATTCACCACCACTCTCTGGACCTGGATATCCAGGCAGTTTTTCACTCAGTGAAGAATGCACCTGTCCAAGACATGGGCTGCCAGCTTCTCCGGGAGAATGGGAGACAGTATTAAAGGTTTTATTGAAGTTCATTCAGATGACATCCTTTCCCTTGTCCGTTAGGCAGGTCACCAGGTCATAGTAGGAGATCAGGCTGGTCAAGCAGGACCTGCTTTTCACAAACCCATGTTGGCTGGACTTTATCCCTGGTTCTCCTGTACATGCTGCATGATGGCCCTCAAGATGATCTGCTCCATTACCTTCCCTGGAACTAAGGCCAGGCTGACAGGCCTGTAGTTTCCCAGATCCTGTTTCTGATCCTTCTGCTAGATGCATATCACACTGGCTAACCTCCAGTCAACTTGCACCCTCCCGGGTTAGCCAGGACTGCTGACTAATGATGGAAATATGGTTCAGTGAGAATGCCTGCAAGCACCCTCAATTCCCTTGATCCCTAAGATTCCATCTGGCCCATAGACCTGTGTGTGTCTAGGTGGTGTAGCAGGTCATTGATCAATTCCCCTTGGATTAGGAAGCCTTCATTCTGCTCCCCTTCCTGTCTTCCAGCTCAGGGAGTTGTCTACCTACAATAACTGGTCTTACTATTAAAAACTGAGGCAAAGAAGATGTGAAGTACCTCAGACATTTTCTCATCCTGTTTCCCCCTGCATCCAATAAAGGATGGAGATTCTCCATCAAAATTCAGTCCATCAGGATGCTTCAGGTTAAGTATTACTTATATCTAAAAATCTTTGTTATACAGCTTGAAAATTGATTTGTCTATCAGTTGCTAAATGTATAAGCATTCTTTCTTTCTTACATCCTCTGACATTCTGCTGAATTTAATGAGAGTCATATTTGTATATGTAGGAGTAGAATTTGACATAATTAGATATTAGAAATGTGGTTGTACTTGACACTTACACAAGGCTCCAGTCATTCTCAGATCTCAAACCACTTTACAAGGCAATAAAATAGTACCATCGCCCTCTGCTGAAGAGAGAAAAGGACAGAGGAAAAGGTAAGGTGATTTGTCTCAAATTACCCAGGCCTTCAATGTACTGTCAATGGGACCAGAGTAGCTTCACTTCTGATTTAGGGAAAATCAGTATTACACAACTCCATTTATGAGAAACTAGAACAAAAAAAAATGGCTGCCGGGTTCAGAAATTAGTTTTAAAAAACTGTCTACTTCTATTTATGTCTTGGAAAAAGAATATCTATGAAAGATTTTTTTATTACTTATATATAATGTTCCCAAAAATTATATTTTTGCATGGTATTTTTTCCTTTCTCCTCGTTCTTTCCAAAGGCCACCAATGAATGAAGCAGTTTTACATAACAGGTAAATTCCAAATGCTTTATTTATTTGAATTGACAACATGATGATAAGTCCTTTTCTGGCAAAACACTGATGTCACAACATCCATAAGGATGGCAATCAAGCATGTGCTCAGGTCTCTTTTCTCCACAAATACCTGCATACATGCACATACCTCCGAGGGTATTGTCAGAGACTTTTGCCAATTTGAATTGTTACTAATGCTTGCGTCTAAAAAGAAAAAAAATTCAGCCAAGACTGAAAGATCTTCAGGCACTACTGAGTAATTCACTATGTGCTGCAGCATGTAAGTAATGACTGAAGAGTGTGAAACTCTGAACAGACCTTTGCATTAAGATGAATAGACCAGCAGACCACTCACTGCAAGGTTTCTGTATGGGTGAACACAACAGTATGTTTGAAATATATCAAAATAAACTGTTGTCTTTTTCACACTTCTTAGCAGTGAGGGCAAAATGTATTGTAAGTGATACCATACAGGTAAGAGTTATAAGAAAAATGATGCAAGATAAAATGCCTCTGAATAGTAAAACAAGGTTCAGAAAACACAGATATACTTTTGGCAACTGACTGATATGCCAGCAGCAAACTGGTGAGAGAGCATTGAAATTAGCTCCTGACTCTACTAATATCTTGTCTATAATGAGGTCCCAGATTTTCCCCTTTTGTTTGTTATTTAGCAGTTCATCTGAACAAATATCAGTTCTCTCAGAGCATTCATAAACGATTGCAGCCCTCTGTGTGAGCATTTGCTGTTGGGGATTTGCTTGCTGAGCGTGCTGGTTGGTCACCTAAGGACACATCTACATTACACAATGCCCTGTCATGGGAGAGATAGCCAAGATAGCCCAGGAAGAAGGACAGTATGTCTGCATGGCATGGTGCCACACCAAGTACTCATTTGGCTCCCAGGGGCTGTATAAATGAGTTAGCTCAATTCAGTTGGCACAGATCTGTGCTGACCTGGCTGTCCTGATCCCAGGACTGGAACTGGCTTGTTTGGAGGTAGGTCAGTCTAGATAGATTTTATCTTCCTCATTTGGCTGACCTCCACTTTCCTTCTGCATTTTATTTCCAATAAACACATTATTTTCTCATTAATTTCTTTTTTGTTTCATAATTAAACAATAGTCAGGCCTACAAGTTATTTTCTGTGCATGCTTCCATAAGAAAATCTTTCCTCAGTTGACTAGATGGAAAAAGTGAAGAAAAAAACTGTAAAAATACTCATGTAAAATATAAGTAAGAATTCACAAAAAATCTTGTAAGTAAATTTTCCCTGTGTTTACCCAACAATAAATCTTATGCTTGGCAAAGCTTGTTTGCATCTTTCATTATTAAATATATTACTAGTACAACATAAGATAATTCTAGTTAAAGAGCAATGATCAGCCACTACATTGCACTCATTTGAATTTCTTGCATTTTCCTTTCTGGGTTACAAGGCTTTGATAATCCAATCACTCTAAACAACCCGGAATTACTTTTTTTATGACACAAGTGAATCTGAACAAGAAAAGGAGAGTGACTTTTTTGAATGATCCATAAATCATCCTGCTATGAAACTCTTCTGATTTCTTACTGCTTCTGGTTTGAACTATTTCCATGAATTTCCAACTATTTTCAATGTTTACCAGATGGCACAGGAGTATATAATAACTATGAAAGAAAAGTCGAGGCAAACTTCATGACACTAGTTTGCTCAGTGGTGTTGTCAAGGTGTGACTTTTAGTGGCTTGAAGCATTTAGTACAGAAGGTGTCCCTTTTCATTGCCAGAAGGGCATTCAGGCGGGATGGGAAGAGTTCAGACCCTGTGCAGCTACTGAGAAGTTGGGTTTGTACGCATGTCATCTCACAACCGCTGGGAGCTTTCTTTGTGCCCTTCATCTCTGCTACTTCTTTAAGGGCCTTTTGTAAACAAACCAGAACCCAGCATGACCATTTGCCAGCAAAAGCCACTGAAAATTATGTGGAAAAAATTATCTCAAAATACATTTTTTCCTGTGGTATTCTGTGATTTTCAGCATAGAAAACAAGAAGCATAGCAAGGAGAGGAAGATTGCATAAAATTTGAATGGAACAAGAAAAACTTCTTATAGAAGAAACTCAGGAAGAAAATTCCTTCACAATCTCTCAAGAAAACCTGACAGAGAAGCATATTTAATGGCACACATCACAACAGTCTTTTGCCACAGGCTAGGAAAAAGTCAGTTGAATAAATGAGAGAAATTTGTATCCTAGAAGGGAAGGATATTTGTATCCTCCCTGCAATCTGATGCTGTAAAGGTTCATTGAAGGGCTGTTATTGGATAGACTAATAAGCAGCAAAGCCTGGAGCGCCCCATTCCTGCTCCACTCCAGGAACAGTGGTGTGCATGTGATTAAACTGGAGGCTTCATGAAAATTTCCACATGCAGGAGGTGTTGTTATTTCTCCTGACTTTGCCTGGCAGATGCAGGAACCGTATACTAACAAGTAACAGCATACAAGTCAGTGTATGTTTTCACCTGGCACGGGCTTATGAATTCTCCTACTTCCCTCAGCCCTAATGACCAAAATGAATACAATATATATGAAATGGATTAAAAGCATGGCATACACTAATGGGCTAATACAAGCTACCCTTTCTAAAGAGCATGTACCAAATCAGCTGAAAAGTAAAGGGTACTAGATTCACCCCTGGGTTAGCTCCACTGTTTGCAGTTATGTTGAATTACATTGGCAGTGAATTTAGCCCTTTTACAAACACTTCAGCTGTACCACAGTCAGCATTTTCTCATCACACTCACTTTCTTTCCTGCAGTAAGCCCTAAAACAAACAATAAAAAATAGCAGTAGACAAAGAAATCACCTTTTCTCACACAGAACTAGACAGGCACAAATAGCTAGGCATCAGCTAGCAGTTCTCTTGGCTTCCATCTGCCAACATGCTCTCTTGTAACATCAACTTTTTCTTTGTTCACTCCAAGATTTGTGACCTCTGAGCAAGTGTTCCAGGGTCCAGACTCCAATCTAATCAAACTTTCTCTGACTAGCATAGGAACTGGTATGTTTGTTTTCCTAAAAAAAAATCTGTAGAGTGTTGCAGCAGCTTATTTTATACTGTCAAGAAAGAAGTGTCTGTACCATAACTTGGCTATTATTCTCAGGGAATAAAAAAGAATATAAAGAACAACAAACAAACCATCCAAAAAGGGCTGTCACTTCTGTTGGTTGCTGAGACTCCTGTGGCCTTGCTAGCAATGATTGAATGACAGCTCATCTCTCAGTGTAGATTAACCTTCCTTTTGATGGGCTTCAGCTCTTGCTAAGCACGTCACCTCACCTTAGATACTAACTGGAATATTTGTCAAGCATAAATACCATTTCTTCTATGGGAAGCTACACTGCATGTGAGGGTGAAAAAAACATTGTTTTTTTGCAGCTGGTGAGTAAGTATTTCAGGACAATAATAAGACGATTATAAAATGTCCATATGACCGCACTATATAATTCTGGATTGCAAATAAAAAACAAACACCACAGAGAAGACTCAGCATTTTGCCCATCGGAAACAGTTAACAGTACACAAGAGCTGAAAATGGTCTATTTTTACATCCCTATCAATAGAAATCTGAGTAGCTGCTAACAATGTTCCATCCATGGATTTATAGCTGCAGTTCTTAAGACAAAATTTCACCTATCACTATTACTTGCAACCTTAAAAATTCTATCAGTGTAATATCTCAAAGTTTAGACCTTTCAGTTTACTCACGTGATGTGTATATATTCCCATCCAGATTTTCCCAGACAGACAACACATCTAATTCATTTATTATGGTGAATTTGGCAGCAACCCCTGTATTTAAGTTGCTCAGCAGTACTGATTATAATGGGATTGTTGTGGCCTTTTCATTCCTCCACTATTTGTATCCAGCCTTCTGCTGAGATGAATGCCTCCGGGCTACACCAGCATCTTTTCCACATTCTGCAATATTTTCTTAATCTTATGTTTTTGCTGTTTAATATATTTTAGTTAAAATATTCATTTCCCTTCTGCGTGTTGCTGACTTAGGACAACTGAGTCAAAACAAGAAAACAACTAACTGAATGTGTGAATATCCTGTAACTAGCTTTTAAGGCTGCAGATACTTTAAAGCTGTCTTGTGTTTTATGTCCAAGGCCAAAGCACATTACACAGAACATTCATCCCTTGAAAGACGTGCTTCTCATCACCACTTTGTAAGGATACTTGTTGCATATTCAGTTCTCCTGCCAATGTGCATCCTCATCTGACAAGAGAGCCTTTTATTTTTATTCTAGATTGTAGAGAATCTCAGTCCAAAAGTCAAGATGTGATTTGGTTTCTTTTCAAAGTTTTTTTTTCGTACTTTTTGGCTGCTGGGGAAAAAAAGAAAAAAAATCACTCCTTAAAAATCTCAGTTTCACCCAATGTGTGACACATACTCTTTAGCATACCCTCCCCTGGAAATGTGTCTTTTAGCCATAATATTCTCTGTCCAAATAAACATGATCGGGTCTTATGCATACAGAAATAGAAGCAAAATAAATATTTATTAACCAGATGCTGAAGCATAGCATTTTCCAGCTCAGAAAGAGCTTAATAATCCCTGCTGATTTTTATTCTTGTGGAGCTCTAAAAATCATTTGTATCCTCTCTCTGTCAGCATGAGTGGATGATCAAGATGATGCATGATAGAAAGGGAGAAAGTTTTTTCGGGGAAAAAAAAATAAGATGAAATAAACAGCTATTTCCAGCATAGCCAAGCATATTTTTTCCCCCGTATAAAAGTCAACCTGGGCTTTGTTTACATGATTCTCATTACAAGTCAATATTTACAGATATCTGATCATCATGACATTGTCTTTATCATTCAGTAAAGCACGGAATGCAGCACCCATTGCAGGGACCTAATCCACCACTGTAGTATTGCAGATCTATAAAAGGTAAAACCAATCCTGATAAAGGGTATAAAAAGGGTCTGGTAAATTACCCCAACTTTCTGTTCTCAAAGTAGATGTCAGTCTGAGAGATGGTCTCATCAACCAAAGTAACAACTGTGCTCTTTAAATAATCGATGCTCAATTACAATGATGACACCCTCGCTGCACAGCTGTATGCTGGCCTCTTGCACAAACCCCGTGAATCAATGCATGGATAGAAAGAAAGAGGGATTTAAAACAGATAAACTGGTGTGCACAGAGATGGAAGATGAAGATTCCAGGGCCTCTGGAGAAAAAAAAAATGTTGAAAAACTATTATTTTATTGTTTGTCATACATAAGAGATACAGATACTAGCATTGCTGTACACTTTTAAGACCTTCTCTACATTACTATCCAGGGTTTTCGTCAACCAAATATGGGGAATATGATTTAAAACTTAAGTGGGGGGAAAAAGTGTTTTTAGGACATGACCTGTCATCTTTATAGTTTGGCTTCAGGCAAAAATGTCCTTGAAAGTGCTAAAGGGTTGCCATCTGGTCATGAGGAAATCTTTGCTGGATTAGGAAAAAGAATTGATAACCATGAGTGCACTGCTGTTCTGGACCAGTGGGAGAGGAGAACCTACTTCTTTGGAGCTTAATAATTCTGTGAAAAGGGAGATGCAACTTTATGATAGCAGTTACTGGAAATTTTTGTTTTGAACCACTCAGTGGTCTTCAGTAAGTTTCTGGATAATTATGTTTGTGAATGCTATGTAAAAAACTCCTTCCACTTTATATTATTATACTAATTTTGTGGACCTTTAGGGATATGATTTTAGACTTCTAAAATCAGATGGGAGGTCTAAAGCCACACATTACATATAAACCTGGGATAAGTAATTAAGATGTGTAAGACAAAGTTTGTCCCAGACAGCTGACTGTTTTGAAGCCATGTACAGACATCACAGACCATCATTTTTCAAGCAATTGTACCGGATGAAGATGGTACTAGTTTAGTAGTCTGCAATTGCTGCACTGTTCTTGTTCACACAGGTTTGCCTGTTGAAGGGGTCTGTTAACCATATCTCACCTGTCAAAGTCAGCCAGTGACTTTGACCTGCAAGTGGAGATGAGTGAGGTGGCTTTACCTGCAGTAGTAGAAGTGCCCTCAGCCAGCAGAGCTGTGGGGACAATGCCTTCTGGCTGGGGAGGCAGAGACAATACTGCTTCCAGTCAGCAGAGAACTGGGAATCAACACCAGCCTATGACGTTGGCAAACCACTTGAATGCACAGACACAGCGTGGCTTGCTGTGTGCCCCACAGAAAACAACTGCTGAAAATGTTTTGACTTGTATGAACATTCACTACCTGTGCTTCCTTTCCTAGAAAGGCTATGAAGTTTAAACAAAAATGCCTCTGGTATTACACTGCATGCTCAGTGACTGCAAAACCCTGCTCAGTTGCCTCTGTATATCACCACATGTTTTTCTGCATCACCATGGCAAGGACTTATCTTCTGAACTGAATTAAGGACTACGTTCTGTTGGTTTTGAGCAGCACAGCTGGCTGATGATGCAGTTTATAAAACTAAGATATAACTCCTAGGGCATGCCTAGACTTGTTCAAACATATTTCAACAAGCCTGGACCTGTGCTCTTGCAACAGATATTTTTTTTTTGGTCATGTTACTTAGTAAAACTTCTGTGGTAGGATCATAGCTTTTTGCCTACCTTTCACTGCCATGATGCTTCTTTATCCCAACAGACTGGCTCAAAGCTGTTATACAATGCAGTTATAAAGAATAAATGTATTTAAACCAAACTTTCTCTGAGTTTCAGATTTTAAAAGAGAATGCAGAGAAGACGAAAATGATCTCAGAACAAGTCTGGTGTCTTTGTAAAGACTTTTCTGATGTTCAAAAAGTGCGTCTTTTGTTACATTAAGATATATTTAACTTACGGCATGTGTGCAAATCTTTCCTAGACTTTTGGTGTCAAAACAGCTTGAATAATACTCTGCCCCAAACTGAGTACATTGAAACCACTAACAACTAAGCTTTTATGTGCAAAAACCTCATTTAGCATTCCAAGAAATATATTTGAGATAAACCCAGTGTATTTAGTAGTACTTCAGCGTTTCCTTCTCTTGTAATATTTATTCACACTTCCCGATGCTTCCCAGACAACAGAACTGCAGCTACTTGGCATTCCTTAAATTGGGCAGCTGTGCTTCTCCTGCTCTGCAGAGGCACTTCATTTTTCCTTTGTGTGGATCATCCTTCCTCACACGTGTCAGATATTTACAAAGCACAGGGGTGAGAAGTTTGGCTTTTGTGTGTTCAGTTGAAGCTGTTCTTTGCAGATTCCCTTCCTGAAGGGAAGTTATAGCTAGGTGGGTGTTGGTCTCTTCTCCCAGGCAGTCATCAATAGGACAAGAGGGCATGGTCTTAAGCTCTGCCAGGGGAAATTTAAGTTAGATACTAGAAAAAAATTCTTTACAGAGAGAGTAATCAGGCATTGGAATGACCTGCCCAGAGAGGTGGTGGATTCACTGTCCCTGGAGGTTTTTAAACTGAGATTGGACGTGGCACTGAGTGCCATGATCTGGTAAATGGACTGGAGTTGGTCCAAGGGTGGGACTTGATGATCTTGGAGGTCTTTTCCAACCCGATCGATTCTATGATTCTATGATTGTCCTCTGTTTCAGCATCCTGGAGGTGAGAGTACCTGTGGCTCTGGTATTTTCCTCTGAAAGACAAGTGGCTTTAATTACCCCAGCAGGTGTCTGGGTACCAGGCAGGCTAGGTATTCACTGTTTTCCATGCTCCATCACTGGCTGGTTGAAAGCTCTATTATCAGGACAGCAAGAATTAACAGTCCTAATGAACCCTACTAGATACTGCAAAAGAGATCTTATTTTTAAAAAAGCCTGGTTTACTTCCCCCCCCNAATTTGGCTCATTTATTTGGCTTCTTGCCTGATTTTGTGTTGACAGTAAGACTGCTAGAGTTTTCCCTTAGGACTCCAAGAGCTTTTTGTGAGTTGGTCACTACTTAAATCGCCAGGAGTCAAACGCCACAGGTCTTTTAGGGCCTTGATACAGAGCTGTAAAAGAGGCATATTCTCATCTCTCAACCAAGCCGTGTTTTCAGGGACCCAGGAGTTGCCAACAAAGAAGTTCTTGCTTTTGATATTCTATTGTTGATTTTTTCAAAGCCTCAGTTGCTAGTTGGCCTGAAGGGAGTAGCTCAGTTCTTAAGCCCTGAATGTCTCAGTTCTGCCACAGAAAAGCTGGCTCATTGGTATCACCTTCAGAAGCTTCTGGAGAGAGCTCAAGATTGGCAGGTTCACTCACTGATCGGGGTTGTGATCTCCACCTTGTTTCTAAGGATTTTTAAAAGCCAAATACCCACTGTGCTTAGCTTTTTTTTTTCTGCCCTGGCTATATGTGTGCTGATCTATGGATATGATCCTCATACACAAATGATTAAGTCCCTTCTGAATTTCATCACTTTCAAAAGCAGCATCCATCAAAGTCACCTACAATTAATCACATTTCACACACTGAGTACAAACAATTGTCTTCTATAAAAGGCCTCCATAAACTGAAAAAAAGCCATTTGGAAATGGTTCCTTAAGCCAAAATTACTGACACTTACAAGGCCTGCTACCCTATTTCCAGTCAGAAAGAACATCAGCTTGATATTTTCTAACTTTATTTTCCCTGTAGAGAAAAATTTCACATAGTTACTTAACCTTCAAAAATGTCTGAAAAAAAAATCCATGCTGAAGAAATCCTGTAAGTTTGTATCAGTAGCATTCTGTTCCTGATACGGGCTGGCTGTTGGGTGATTATGTGTCTACACTGCACCTGTGGAGGGTCTAAGCAACAGACTAAAGCTTTCAGACATTCAAAGCTGACATTTTCACTTGCCTCTTTAGACAATAATGTGTTCAGTCTTCATGCAGGCCATTCAGCCTTCCTCCTCTTGCTCACCCTGCTGATGCAGTTGTTCTGATCTGACAGAATACAGCTAGTCAGGTCCTCTCCATAAGGAGAGGTTCACAGATATCACAAAAGATGTGTGAGGGTTCAGAAACTACTCCTGTAACAGCTGTAATAGATTGCATGTGTCTGGATGCATATGGATAACACGAAAGCAGTTCTGAGAAAAGAGTCTGTTCAAAAACTTTGTTGCACTTACCTTCCAAATATGTTAAACTATTTGCAAGAAGTCTTGGAATGCAGCTAAAAAAGTCATATTCAGGGCAATCATTCACAAGGGCAGTATCTAACATTTTTGGACCCTATCTAAATTTTTCCACTAAGGAATTCAGAAGCAATTTGGCAGGAATTTTTAACAGACAATGCCATCATGTCTTAATACCTTATTTCTTAGAGAAATAACCTATTCAATGTCCTTGTTCACTAAACAGTAAACCTTGACCTTTCCTGCCTTCACTGATGATCTACTTTGATGCTCTTGGCAAGCAACTGACTAGCAGAAAGAGAAAAACTTGAGACTTTGCAGTCTGTTGCTCAGTTTTATAATCACATTTGGTTCCAGAGGTGTCTGAAGTTTACAGTAACCTTCTCCCACCAGATATAAAGGGTAGGTGTGTGAGATGGAAGGCACTGTGAAAAGCAGCCCTCATATCATCTAGTAACTCTAGAAGTTACACATAGGCTCAGGAAAAAGTCAGGGTTCTCAGGGCAGATTACAAGGTGTCCAGGATAGAACAGCTTAGTTTTATCTCCAGACGTGTTCAGACATGTAAAACCACAGCTATAAATTTGCTTGCTAGCTTTGAGTTTGTTACACAGACAAACTGTATTATCTCTGTGCAAAAAATCTCCAGGATATCACCAAGTTCAGGTCATACTCCAGCCTCCCAGTCGTGCTGACACAGATTTAACATTTTGAGTAAAACATATCTTTCTTGGTAGCTCTTAAAGGTAATGAAACTCATAGCAGGTACCCTAACTGCATGAGTACTCTGATACAACTGTTAATGCATGATAGCAGAATAAAACTAGTGGCTAAATTCACCAAGTCTGACTTTACCAGTGAAGACCATTTGAAAGTAGGGGACTGCCTGATATTCCAGCAGCAAATACTAACAAATGCACAGTAAATGTTTATAAATGTTTACAACTTGTAAATAACCTCTTCCAAATAGCCTAGGTGGAATCTCACTTTTTCTACTTGAGGTGCTTATCTGGTGAGACAAGTTTTCTGGCTGAAGGGATAAAAAATTTAAGCCTAAGGCCAGCATGGAAAGTGTCTGGGTCCAAAGAAAACCTTCATCTTGTTTATAACTCCCACCATCACAGACACTTCTTTCATTGCTTTTTGTAGAGGATGTTCTTTCAACATTTTTGCATCCTGTTGGCTGCAAAGAGTCAGCTCTTTTTGGAGGTCAAATATGCTATTTTCAACAGCTTAACATCTCCCCAGAAAACCTGACTTCTCCCCATACATCATAGAGTTCCTAGCATCAAGGTCTACTTCAGGCATGATCCCAATATACTTTTGGCTTTTCAAAGCATTAAAAATGTGGAAAGTAGCCTTTGGACCTCTCAAAAATGCATGATTTGCAATACCTTCCTGAACTTCATGGGATTTAATTCATTAACAAAATCTCAGATTTATTAGTTTACCTTCACAAGCTCTGGAGTTAACATTCAGGTTTTGCATTCATGCCTTTGTGATTAAGTGCACACCATAACCATTGGTATGGGGAAGCCTCACACCCAAACCAGGTTTGTTATAAACATCTTCACAAAATTTGAAACACATTCTTCACTCTTAACTTTTCATGAAAACTTACCTGCACCTAGATACTGAAGTTGAGTTCATGCTAGTTTCCTACATGAGCCTGACATCTGGATAAGGAATACATTTTCTAGTGACTTTTTGATGCCTTCTGCTTTTGTAACCTTAATGTTTGTTTTTCTCCACTGGCATATAAATATATGAAGGTTCATATTCTTCCTCCACTCCTATTTTATACTGCTTCTCTTTTATCAGTCTAAGAACATTGTTAAAAATATTTGAACAGTTATATCTCAGAATATTGCTTCTTCTTGTAGTTTTGCTTAGAGCTTTCTTGCCCTGCTTAAAAATCCAGGTTGTTCTATGACACCCCTGAGATCAGCTTGGTTGGTTAGACCATGGTGCTAGTAACACTAAGGTTGTGGGTCCCCATAATGGACCATTCACTTAAGAGCTGGACTTGATGATCCTTGTGGGTCCCTTCCAACTCCGAATATTCTGTGAGAATGACCTTATTCAAAATTGATTACCAATTAAGATATGTTTTTTCCTCAAAAAAATTAATAACATTTTTATTTATTTATACTCTTTATTAAATATTACGATGATATTGATATATTTTATATATTTTTAAACCACAGCTGACCCCTACAGAGTCATCAAGAAAGTTACAGTACAATAATTTTTCCATAGAAAAAAAGAGAAGCAAAAAGTAGTATTAATGTGTTCTGTCTTGCAACTGTAATGTCTTCTTAGGTGGAATCATCGCTATTTTCTTCTAGGGATGCATTAACCCTTTCATGGACGTGTATGCCAAAAAATTAAAGAATCTATCCACTGGGATTAACTTTGAAACTTCAAAATAGCATATGTTACAGAAAAATTTGGAGAAATTTTCTTTGCTCATTAAAATAAAAGCAGAGTTGTAGATAATATTTTCTGTTTCAAAGAGCTATTCGTCACAATCACAGTTACATTTTTAACCGGAGGTGTTAAGTTTCATCTTTAAATTTTTTATTCCCTGATAAAATGAGCACAATGCAATAGATATGTGGCATCACCACAAACGAAGATGGCTCAGCAGAGAAAAAATGGTGTGTATTCATATTGTGAGCTGTAAAACAAAACTGAAATTTTCATAGTGCCATAGCAATAGCCACTCTTCCAGAATGCTTTTACCTACAAAAGTCTCAAGAAATTACTAAGAAAATGCCTGAGCAAAAGGAAAAAACAACCACTTTTTTCCCTTTTACTCCTCATGATTCAATCACTGTCTGCAATTACCTTCCAAATAGCTGTACTCTTATTTGTTGGCCACAAATTCCACCTTCTCTCCAATTTAGGAACCAAAGTAAGCAAATTTAATTTTGTCCAATATCTTGAAGTCAGACAGGAGATTAGATCTCTGTTAGTATTTACATATTCCTTCCTAGACAAGAAGATATTTTACTGGGATATATTGTAATAACTGAACTACAGATCTTCCACTTAAGTCAAAGGGATTTGTAACTGTGCAACAATTCTCAGATAAGAAGCAGGAAGGTACTTTCAGAAGATCATTTTAAAAACTGTCATGGTTCGCTGTGCTGAACCACCACATTTATGCAGCTACTTAGCAGAATTTTACTTTATTTGAAATCGAAGAATTTAATTTCTACTGGAAGTATTTACGTGTATGTTAGACACTTAAAATTAAGAGCAGATTTTTAACTTTAAAGACATAAAATTGATGTTGTTACAGATTACTTTAAGAAAAAATAAAACTTGAATGCTACATAGTATCAGTCTTCAAAAGTAAATGATATATTTTATGTAAGATCCATATCAGAGGCAAAAACCCACCATACAAAGCCATTACAAAATCGTGCATGTATGTAATTCTACACTGACCACACTGTCATGATAATTTTTACTCTACACTTCTTCACTGGTCATATTTTTGCTTAAATATTTCATCCTTGTTAGGATAGACTTTTCAAATAAACTAGATCCTGGCAGGATGGGATATACCACTGCTCACTTGCTCCCTACTTGTTATACTTTTACCTGTACATTTAACACTGGCTATGCTCAATGGCCTCTGTTCTGATCCGGAATATCTCTTGTGCTTTCATGTTCACTGTTTCCTTTTCCCACTTCAAAGGACAGGAACTACATTTGCTCTTTTACTGTCTGCTGGTGCCTCACCTGTTTCATGAAGTCTCAGTAATAATTAGTACTGGCTCTAAGATTTTCGTCATGGTAGTATAACACTTGTCAAGTCTTTACCTATGCAGTACGTGTTCTCCTTTTGCTATTCCAGGCTGAGATAGAATCCTTTTATCTATCAGTATTAATTGTGCTAGTCCTGTACTTGCAGTTGACCTTTTTACTGAGAACTGAGCAATAGAACTACTAAACACTTCAGGCTTCTTGGTGTCCTTCAGTGTCCCTCTCTGTTGAGCAACTGAGAATATACCTTCCTGGTCTTATCTATTCACTACTCATAGGATGTTTTCTTGTGATTTCTGTGTTTCTTTCTCTTCACATCTCCCTTTGTGCCATGTACATTTGGTTCTCATGAGCTACTATCTACTAGATCTCAGAGTTTATTGAAGTCAGTCTTCCTCAAATGCCAAATGGTTTTGCTTTGCTGTTCTCTTCCCTCTTTCCTATGAATCACAAGCTCTCCAGTTTTTATGGTAACTCTAAGTTGTTTCTCTGTCATGTCCTTAATCACCTCTGCCTTATTACTTAGAAAAGACTGATTTCCTTGTCTTTAATACATAAAAAAAAAAAGAAAAAAAGTGTTCACAATGAACTCAAAGCACTTGCTGGTCATTTCTTGTCCTTCTTTCTCATTAGATGACAGGGCAACTAAATTCCCCTAGTATCAGTTCATGTGCTTCACATGATTTAGTTTGTTGCTTACAGAAAGCCTTGGACAGTTGGTGTTTCTTGCTAGGATGTTTACTCCCACTATTAATTCACTTCTGAATTCTTTTATCTTCTAAAGTAGCTCTAAAGTGCTGAGATGTCATTAACATAATTTTGTCACAGCTGATTGTTAACTTCACCCTTTTGCAATCCTAGAAGATTAGGTAGGCCCCCATCCTCACACGTTGAGTGAGATTTTATTTAGAAAGGCTAAGCTGTCATCAGAACCCATACACCCTAGGGCATTATGTCTGATGTCCATGCCTGTATCTTTTCATAATACCAAAGTGTTGGCAATGTCAAGAACACGGGGTGATGGAACAGATACTTCTCTTAAGCAGCTGTCTCCATTTTAGGTGGTTCATTCCAATTGCATTTACTTCAGCTGGAAAACTCTTCTGTAAAACAAAGCTCTGATGGTGTCGACCTGGATGGTTGGCTTAGAATATCATTTCAGGATGAATCACAGTGAATGTTTCCAAATGTTTGCTTGAAACCTATGAAGTTTCTGAGTGGGTTTTTTTGACACTTAGTGGCTATCTTTGATTATTTCCTAACCTGGAACTTGGTCAGCATTTAATTTGAAATACAGACTCTGCACCGAGGTTCAGCTTAAGTGTTTTCTTTGTTCCATTTATAATTGTTCTGTGGAAGACTTTGTTATTGAAAGCAATTTCACATTTTACCATGTAAACTGAAAAATTGTCCTTGCTTAATGAAGTTTTTGCTTCAGTTTCTATGGTTCCCATCATCATTAATTCATTACATGAGAACAGAAAAGCAGATAAATTAGAATACTGTTGTCTTGGCATAGGTAACAAGAATCTAATGAGAATATGAGACTGACAGAAAAGAAGAACAAATCAAGAGCTATCATTCTTGGTCTCAGGTTACTCAAATATTTCAGAATAACAAGATATCAAAGTTGTTATAAAAGAAACACAAAGGAATAGTCTAAATAATGACTCAGGAAGACTATAAGAAAATTATCTTTATTAATTTATTGATTAATATACTCAATGTCACTTGATAAATAATATCTGAGAAAAGCAATCCTTTCTTTTTCCTCCAGAAAGCTTTGCAGGCATTTCTGTGTTTCTCTAGGGCCCTACATTATGTATTAATAACAAACAGAAGAGAATACAGTATATCTTGTTTTCCTGTGAAGTTTTCTATATACAAGACAGACTTTAAGGCATGAGTATGATAAAAGATTATAAACCAAAATAGAGATGAATCTTGGTAATGGAATATTAATTAGTCACAAAGGCAATATTTTATCTGTGATGAGCCTGGTCATCATGGAATGACATATCCATGGAACATAAACTATGTGATAGTTTCCCTAAAAGATTTTATTTACAGGTTAAAAACAAGAGTCAAAGTTTGCCTGGTGAAAGGCAAAAAAGCCCCAAACAATGCAATTAACTCAGTACCATGTGGCTGCTGAGTGGTGGCAGAATGAAGAGGTCTCCTATCTCAGTCCAGTAGAAAACATTCAAAATGTGAAAGCTGAAAGGAAACTCCACTTTAAACTTCATCTTTGGTGACAGCCTCATCCCCGTTGATCTTTTTTTTTAGTGAAAGATTGCTCTTAAAAGTTGGAGGGTTTTTCCCCTTGATTATTTTGAATAAGTCAGAAACACAAATTAATAACCCTTAGATGAGCAACTGGTCTATGTTTGTCACTGACACATGAACTCATGTTATATTCTTCCTCTGAGACTTCACTCACTATTTATGAAAATACCATTTAAAACCTCTGTCCATAGATGTTTTTCTTCTCCCTCAGCAGCTGATCCTGAGATACAGAAAAACTTAATTCCTTTATAGTCCCTACACTTTTTCTTCACTAATGAGTTATGCATTTGCTCTGAGAATTCACTTCCTGATTCAAATCCGGCACTGCCTGTAGCCTGCTTGTACCACTGCTTGATAGTCTTCACCTAGGCTGTGTTGCTCTCATGGGAACCCAAGCAAATCTCTTCAATCAGAGATGGTACAGACCAGAAAACAGTTCTTTAGGGCCTGGTAAACATCGCTGGCTCAGAAACTCTTCTGTGAATAAGTAACTGTCTTGCTTAAGGAGTATATTTACTGTATTAGGATGAAGTGGAGAAACTTGTAGCATTTCATTAATCCTTTATGAGATATGAAATGTTATTTATTACCAACAGATACCCATAAAGAAAATTATTATTGCAGTGATGCTATTGTGCAAGGAGGAGCAGTAGTAATCCCAGACATGGAGACATGAGAACCCAACTGGGAGAGCTAGAGAAGTCAGCTGTGCCCTCCAAACCTTGTCAGGAGACATTTGTCTGCCTTTCCAGGGGCAGTGAACAATCATTCATTTTACACTTTCTTCCCAACTTCCAAGATTTTATAGACTCTAGATATCTATTTTTTTCCACACTGAGGAATCCTGGGTTATTTGAATCTTCTAAGAAGAAATCATGTTGAACTGTTTTAACTGGTTGAGAGATAAGGAGGAAACCATAGAGGTCGCATATCTTAAAAAGCCTTTTGATACAGCTTCACATAAAACTCTCATAAGCAAGTCAAGAAAACTAAATTAAACAGCTACAGGGTGGATACAAAACTGGTTTTAGTTTAAAGTCAGAGTAAAAGGATGTATAAGTAGATTTCAGCCAGTTTGTCCTGTGTCTAGCCAATATTTTCACTTATGGCTTGGGTAAAGGAATAGAATATGAGTTTATTAAATCTGTAGATGATCCAGAACTGACCAGACTGTAATGAGATTGAAGAACAGGATTCAAGTGCAAAATGATCTTGATAAATTGAAGAAATGTTCTGAAAAAATGGGATTCAATTCAACAAGGACAAGTACAAAGTTATATATTTTATCAAAAATCATGAACTGCACAAATAAAGAATGAGGAACAACTCGCCAGGAAGTAGTTTGGGAGAGGAGGACCTGGCAAGAACAGTGAGTCACAAACCCAAAATGCCACATTACCATTGAAAAGCAATATTATTGGGGGCTATAAGGTACTCAGGGAAATGTCATATAGGAATGAATCCTTCTATGCTACTCAGCATTGATAAAGCTGTCTATTTTATGATCCAAGAAAGACAGAGAAAGAAGAGGAAAGCAGTGAGTTGGAATTGAGGTATGATCAATGAGGAAGGATTTTGAGAAATGGGACTGTTAAGTCTAGAGGAAACTGGAGAGAAATGCAGTAGTGTTTAAATATGTAAAATAACTCTGCAAGGAGAGAATAATCCCTTTGTTATGTTCCTTGTGAATGGCCTGCTATATTTCAGAGAGAAATTAACTCTCCAAAAGACACTCTGAAGCAAGGAAAGTTCAGGATAAATGTTAGTTATGACTTTATGACATGAAGGGTAGTTAACAACTGCAATAGTTTGAGACACTGAAATCTCTATCACTTGAGCTTTCTTACAAACAAATTTAAGCAATATATATTTTTAGTCAGAGGTCTATTAGGATATTTTTGATAGTCTTTATCCTTCCTTTTATGGATGAATGGGTTGTGATGACTGTCTGATGTGATACTTATCCCTGTTTCCTCGATGGTTTCTATACATAGGTAAAAACACACACAGTAACAAGAAATGCAAAATAGAATAATGCTGCAAGCCAGCAAGATGTTGGCTGCATTTTTCTGATTAGAGAGGATATGATAAACATCTGCAGCTCTGAAGCCTCAGGTCAAACAATATTTCATCTTGAGCAGAAAATGGATACGAAAGATGACAATCTACCCAATAAGCAAACAAGGACCTCTCTTCAATATCTTATTCATTAAATGGATTGGGTTAATCATGGCTAGGCTTTGTGAATGAAGATTTGGATTGGGTTAATACCAACACTACAACTGATGCCAGCAATGAGCTACAGCACAGGTAAGAGTGCCTCTTGCCGAACACCTACTTAGTACCATGGAGAGGTCATCCAGTTTCAAGAGATAACTACACCTGAATCTACAACAGACTCTTGGATAAGATGCTGCATTGATGTTATCACAATGATCACTTTAACTTGATCACCACTAATCTAAGCCAGTCTGAGAATAGCACTTTCATTTACTACATTCAAAGGAAGAATGCCAAACACAAAATTACTAGGTTTTTGAGGAGTAAGCACGCACACAAGCAAGAAACTGTCAGCAGCCCTCTTCCCTTTTTTCTAGAGACAGCTTGCTCTGAGAGTGCACCCCTCAGTTAGGTCTGGGGTATATGCAGTGCAAGTCTTTGTTTCTTTCCTTTGTGCAAATCACCTTCCCCTGACCTCAAAATATCCACATTTTCTTTGTTTCAAATGTCCTTTGGACAGTTCCTTGTATTGACTGAACTGCTGCCTCCTAAGTAGATGAGATGATAAGGGAACAGTGAGGTCAGTGGGACATGAAGCCTTCAGTGTGCCTCATGACACAGAGTCACAAAGTGGGGTCCTGCAGATCCCAAAAGAACAACTTTCTTAGTTGAGCTGACAGAAAAATATACATATAATATTATTAGGACATTTAAAGGCTCTGAGAAAGTATTTCAATAACAAGTACACTATACTTTAAAGAGAAGCCAAAGTTATCATCATCAATCAAATCAACATACACAGTATGTAGTCAATACTTGTACAAAGTACCACCTGCCTACAAACAAACAAATCATATCTCTATCCTGCCACACAAGATTGCATTTAAATCTAATGAGTGCAGAAACCAAGGAAAAGAGTAGGACCTCTGTAAAAAAAGAAGAGAAAAGTATGTTAGCCAAGAATTCTGTCCCATCAATACAAGAGCATACATTTAAAAGGATTTATAAGTTTGTTCAAAGTTGGAGAAAAAATCATTAGAATTAAAACAAAATTTTGAGGCTTTGGATGGCTGTTTTCTAAACCCTTCTAGTGCTCCTAAAAGAGGCACTGAGATAAGGAGAACTGAGTTGTAGTGATCCTCTAGGGTCTGATGGTTTTGTTTTCTAAATTTTACACAGATAGTAGGATTCCAATGCTGTAAAAATTTACCCCAGCCCCCTGCATAACGTAGCCCATAGGATTTTCCTGAATTAACTCCTCATTCAGACCCACTAGCTACAGATGAAATGAGGTGTGTCTCTTGGAAAAAAGTCATCCAATGACTCTGACATCACCACACCACACACTCCCATTGAAACATCAGCCATAACTTCTGGCAAATTACTCCAATCATCAGTTCATGGTTAAAGTGTAAATCTTTTTTTCAGGTGTGAATCTGTCTATCTGACAGGTAGAGGACTTCATGATGATTTGTCTGATACATTGATTGGCATTCTATTTTTAAAGTTTTCTTCTCGAGATAGGTTCTGGCAGGCTTTGATGAAATCAAGCTGAGCCAGCTCATATTTTCCATATAGCAAATTGGTCTGTTCAGATAGCAAATACACGGGGTTTGTTCCATTTACATAGGACAAATGCAACAAAGTCAGTCATCTGGCACTCAGTATGCCCCAGCTTTCAAAACTCTAATTATTGCATTTTTATCTTCCTTTTTGGATTTCGGAATGTTCATTTTTGAAATTAAACATTTTCCAAGGACATGTCAGCAATGTCAAAGTTGATAATTTATCACACCTGAGTGAAATTGACACTCCCACCACAGCACACACTTTTGTCACACATACATTATTATAGAAAGAGGCTTAAAGTCTTCTACCATTTCCTAGTGTGATCTAGTGATCTATGTCAGACACTATTACTCCACTTATTGGTTTTTGAAATTTGAATAGCTATTTAGGATCATTTACTCTATCAGGAAGTTATGAAGAGGTCATGGTAATTTTCCTTTTCCTTTTCCTACAACACCCTTCCCCCTTAAACAGAACTTGCAGCTTTAAAATTCCAGTCAAATCTTAAAGTTTTAGTACCAGTGACTAAAAAGGTATATGGTCCTAAACAAGACATTCAAATTTTTCCAGATTATTACACATACTCCTGATACTGATGTATAGATATACTGATGTATACAGAATGTCTTTTTGTTCTGTCCTTTGAGAGTTTACCTAATTTGGGGGGTGTTTTCTTGATTTGGCATAAAATGGATATTTTTTGTTCTGCTTTTGTCTTCTCTGAACTCAACCTTTTGGAAGTTTTCCATTTTTATAATCCAGCCTCTTTCTCAGCAGAAACCTTCTTTTGTTCTGCAATGGACACTGAACACTTCTTTTTTTTACTTCCTTCACTATGGGCATCACTGTTTCATATCTAGCATCAGGTATCTATGCAGCTATTCAGTTTGGGAGTCTTCAAGGATAGTAGGTCACAGTGAATTGCATCACTACCGGTCCCCTCCAAACCCTCCCTGTGTTATCATGTACGGAAGTACCATTTGTTCTAATATGCAATTTCACTAGTGGAAATTTTCCTGCCAAACTCAAAATGCCTTCCCTGAGTGATGTCATGAGACTTGGCTCTAAGAAAACAGCACAGTTTGTTATTGTCTAGTCTCCTTTACAGACTGTTCTTTCCATTCCTCTTGGTATACTAGTCTTGGACTGAAGGGTCCTTTCTGGACTCAACTTTAGCATCTTGCAGGTGTCCCTGAAAGACAAGCTCATGTTTTTGTTGTGCAGTTCCCAGCTCCATTTGACCAGATCAATCTGCAGGGAGATTCTCTCCAGTTTCCACTTGAAACTCAGCAGTACTTGAATATTTCTAAATCTATTCAACTCCTCTTAGCTGCCTCCTTCATAGTGTCTGCAAGTTTTCTATTTCCATGCTCTTCTGTGATATTCAGTGTCACCCATTTTATCTCTAATACTTGTGAAATCCTCCTTTTCTGTTTTGGCATCTTCTCTTTCAAATTCTTTGTTCACCTTGATTGTGGCTAACAAAGTACTATCTGGCCTTTCTTTGATTTCCTAGTGTCTCCTAATATCTCTGAGGTTTCATGGCAGAGCCAGCAACTTTTATTAGAAATGGGAAGAGCAACTTCTAGTCTCAGGAAACAAAGAAAGCACAGCACCAATTCCATCTCTTTTCACCATGATAATAAATATTAACTGTATACAGGGCAAAATATTCCTAAATAATTTCTAAAACTATTTCTAAATTCTCCTGCCTCTCTCTCCTGTCCGCTGGAGTGTAGGATCCAATCACCAAGTCCATCCAGGCTTCACAAGGCAGTTGACAAACACACAAAAGTTCACAGCTTAACTCAACATGTCATTTGCTTCCAGTGATTAAGAATTTAAATGTTGAAACCTGAGGATTGACATTATACCTGTAGGAGGCAGCAGCATAATCCTTAGAAGGAAACCCACATAAACAAGTATGCTTTTTCCATCCTGTTTAGGATCTATGTAACATTCAGAGATGGCAAACGACTCTTGCCATTTCACTTGAGGGGTGAAAGTATTTCACTAGTGGGTAGATTAATTATTTCTCATAAAAATAACACTTTTTCCCCCCCAAGACATATGTTCATATTCTCAAATACTTCATTATGTGACATAAACACTGCACATATGTACATAGGTATAATTATGGGAACTGTGAATATATAAAATAAATGCACAGAACTGCAGTATTTCTGTAGGTGCAAGTAGGTAGTTGCTTTTTTGAAGGTTTGTCTCATAACTCATAGTGATTAAGGCAGTTTTTTTTCTCCCTAAGACTGAAAAATAGGTATAATTATCATAAAAGGCACAACTATTTCCAATGCACCTCTGTGAATAAATATCAATTAATTCATGCATCATGGAATGATAATGAAATATTATAACTTCATCTGTGATAACAGTGTAACTTTTCATGCCAGTTCACTTGCAATCATCCTCTCTAGATTGCTAATTATATGCCTGAAGCTGTATTTAGTGGAAAAGATTGAACCATTTGTTCTTTTGTATATTTTGTCAGAATAAGAATAAGCCTGTATGAAATATCTCTGGACTTGTTCACAGAGAAAAAAACCCCAGTACTCGAATCTACTGCATTGTTTACTTGATATAACTATAAAAAACTCTAATTCTATTTGCAAAAACACTCCTTGAAGCACGTGGGTCCTCTAACCACACACTGGACTGTTCTTTCAACTCTTTGGGCTATTATGTTGCTATTATGCTGTGCCATGTGTGCCAAAACACTGTGGCAACACTGCTAAAGAAACAGCATTATGCACAGATCTTACAGGTGTCCATGCAATTTTTCCTGGATCAGTGTCATTGGCTCTATGGCCTCCTGTGCCCCACAGCATAGAATATTAGAATATTATAAGAATATTTCTTTCCTTAAAAAAAGAAAAAAAGCCACAGAAGCAAAATCTTTTCACCCCTTTACTTGTGCACAGGATAGAGCTTATCTGTGCTATCTCTTTAAGTAAAACCTTATACCATGATAATCTTATTTCTGCTTAGCTCCAGGCTAGTTTTGTCAATCCCCTCATTGCAGAACTTAAAGCTTCCAGATTCAGGGTTCAGGTTTGATGTATCAAGGTTTGACTGCAGGAATGAGGCTCTGGATTTAGTGGTGGATCTGTCACTATGGAGACTCCTATAGAAATTTTGTTATTTGTGTTACCTGCCGTGATGGAACAAAATCTAGAGTAGATACCAAAGGTCAATCTGTTGGGAGGAGATGGCGGAAGCACTGACAAAGTGCTAGAACCCTAGTTACACAAAAGGCACAAGAGAACAAGTGATCACAATTTCCCCCACTGACTCTAAAACCTCTGAAATTACACCATCATTAGTGATATACTTAGTTGAGATCAGTTTCAGGGATAAACACATTATTTGACAGTCTCTCTACATTCTGAGGGAAGGAGTTGGTAGAGGGAAGCATTTGAAGACTACTTTATGAGTTATCTACATTTATGAGATATCAGCCAGAAATGTGAAATCCCTAAGAGAACAGATATCTTTCAGGTATTTTCTTTTAGTAACAAAATCTTACAAAGTCAGGTGCTCCTGAAATCTTCCAAAATATCTGCTATTTAAATCTCAGTGGAAATGTGTAAGGACATCAAGGTGGCTGCACAAGTACCAATATTTAAAGAAAGTTGAGCTTTCACATGAGTCTTCTTACAGTGGAAACTCACACATTTATGACTCATAATATTATTTTTCCTGCAACTGAGGAACATTCAGAAAGGAATATTCAATATATCTTGTTGATCGATATAAACCAACTTCTGCAATATGACAATAATGCATGCATAATTCCTAAGCAAAGGGTAGGGGGATGGGTGACTTATGTGCACAGTTCACAGGATTTGGTCTTCAGTTCTCAGCATTGCATTTTGAAGCCAATCATGTCAGGAACAACTGAAAAGACTTGTCATCTGTCATGAATCTGGAAGCCTTTTGGGAAGAAATCTGTGATCTTTGCCCAGTTTCTAATGATTTCACATTACAACTGGCACTAAGCAGAGCATCTGGTGATGTTGCTGCCACCTCACTCTACATATGATGAAGCACAGTAGGGATCTGCATCTTAGGTAGGTGCCCCTTCATGCTGAGCTCACAGCATCAGGGTGACAAAGTGTAAGAAAGTTTATAGTCTCCTTTTTCTGCTGCCTTAGCATTGCAAACAGACAGTATCACTCTCCAGCCCAAATTTCTACATGAGCCCTACTAGATCTGAAAAAAAAGGCAATAATATTAAACATAATCACCAAGATATGTGCAAAAGGAAACTGTGCAACTGTTTAGTTTGCAGTTCTAAAGGAATAGGAAAGAAAACCCAATCTTATTGCAGCAGCAGACCTCTTTGAATGACTTTTTTTACTTTTACCTGCTGATTTTAAGCAAAATAATTTTATTCTGGGCAGCCTGTTCCTGGAAATGGCCTCATAATTGCTAACTTTATCTTCTGCTGCCAGTGTCTATTTAATCACCTCCTTGTTGCATTCACAGCCCACACACTGACGCAAAATCTCCTCCTGTTCTGATTCTTCACCTATTAAAGCCTTGGCCCAAATACCACTCTAATGCTGAATGAGCAAACACCAAGTCAATGTGAAAGTCAACCAGGCATAACTCGCTGCAGAGAGTATTTCTCTACACATTCCCCCTTTGCATATCAAACAGAGTATAGCCTAACAATCTGGCCTGAGAGATGCTGGAATTCAATAGCGTCAGAGACTTAGGTACTTTTTAAAAGCAAATGTTTTTGCTGTATATTAAAACATTCCTGTTGAAGTTGCTGCACTGATTTATTGACAATGTAAATGAAACTCTAAATTTAGTTACTTAGAAAAACTAATCAGAACCCAGTGTCAGAGTTCATGGCCTCTTCCCTGGGAGGAGGATTTGCAGCTTTGATGCTGCAATCCACCAACACCATTGAAAAGTTAACTGTTTTTCTCAAGTGTTAAATTGTAAAGTTAGGGTTTCTGAGACCTGAGTTAGGTACTGTCATACCCACTTATGCCAACTCTGGAACAATTCTATGTTGGCACTACAAACCCAGTTTTAGGTGCCTGGGGATTTTGACAAAGTAAAGCACCTCTGGACCT
Source organism: Scytalopus superciliaris (assembly GCA_013400415.1). NCBI lineage: Eukaryota > Metazoa > Chordata > Aves > Passeriformes > Rhinocryptidae > Scytalopus > Scytalopus superciliaris. Next base: position 108,837 of record VXBX01002899.1, read on the forward strand.
TGGGCATCTCTAGGCTTGGAAAACAGATGAACAGCATCACTCTGCAACTCTGTTGTGACTGTTTTGTGCCTGAATTCCATCTAAGGTCCACTTTGGATACCTAAGCCCTTGTTTAAATATGGCCTCCAAGCTCAGTTTTAGGCACCCAGGAATTTTGGCATAATGCCAGTATTTTGAAGCAGCAGAGGAATTTCTGTGCCTAATCCACGAGATAAGGCTGTGATATGTGTCCCTGGAATTTACAGAGGCATGCTTAGCACCAACACAAGGCAGCCATGCAGTTCTCTGCAAAGACACGTATCTTCCATGCACTGCTGGAATGAGCATGGGGCCACATACCTTTCCTGGACTCAGAAGCTGTGTGGGAGGCAGCACAACAGCAGTTAGATTTTATGTCTGCCAAAAAAAAAAAAAAAAANGAAAAGATGAGTAGGAGTCATTTTGGTATGCATGTGTGAGAAACTGAAGCAATGCAGAGGGAAATCAGGATGTTGTGTTTACCACGTGTGTACTTTGACTGTGTGTGAACAAGCTGCCTCGTATTGTCTTGCTGCAGAATATGTTATTTCCCCAGGAAAAGGGTAAATACTGTATTTCCATGTGGGGAAGCAATAGTTTGCCGGATAGGAAGGGACAGCTGGCATGTGTCTGTTGTGGCACTTTCCCTCTGCACGGTTGTCAGGATGCAGCACAATACTGGCTGCTGGAGTAAAACAGAATTTTAATGAACAAGCTGCAGGGAAAGAAATAAAACAAATTTTTCTCTATCCAAGTAATCAGCCACCAAACATGCACATGAAATTCAGATATGGCAGAATAGTGAGTAAGCATCTGTGATCAGTTTGGATTTTTCTTTTGACTGACTTTCTCATATAAAATCTAACCTGGTGCATCTATGCGAATGTAAATTTACCTTGAAACTGAAATCCCAGCTTGTTAGTAACTATCTTGTTATTGCTGCTAGTACGGTCTGTTGCTGTTGCACACCTTACATTTTTTGCTGTTACTTAAAAAAGCTCATTTTATGTCAACAATCAATTTTTCTGGCATTTTTGCCTCAAATTCAGGCTTCATTTATAGACAATTTAATACATTATGGTTTCCACTGCATACACAAAAAATCAGCTCACAGTGTTTCCTTGGAGAAAGCAATGGAGCCCAAGGTTGTGTTTTCTTTTCTGTGTAATCCAGCTGTGCCAAGGAACAATTCTTTCAGGGGCACCTCAGGGAAGCTGCACCTGATGGCACATTGGTGAGGGGTGGGCTCTTTAGATCCAGCGTTGAGGCACAGTCTTGCTGCCAAACAGGCCATTTCTACTTGTAAATCCCCTGTTACTAAATGAAATGGTGATATTTTAAAATAAGTCAAGCATTAGATAAATTATTTTTTATTATTAATATTTATGCAAAATACAAAAGGAGTCAGAGTGGGGGGCACAGTACTGTGCTGTCAGCTCTGTCTTATACCTGCTACAGTGGTAGGATTGTAGGAACCAAAGACCAATGTCTGGTACAACTTATAGAGACACTGATGAGAAGACAAGTTTGGACACAGAAGCCCAAGTAGGAAGTTTTAGTGCTTCCTTCTGCTGTTCTGGTGCTATGAATTCAAAATGCCTGATACGACATACACAAAATGGGAACAAAGCTGAGTCAAAGGAGTGTAGGAGCATAGGAGGGAAATCCAGACCCACTGAAATCCTGGCAAATTTTTCATGGACTAAGAACAACCACTATTTTGTTGCAGAGGTGTCTCTTTCTCTAGGCTAAAGCAATACTATTCACCTACAAGAAGGGAAACGTGGGAAGGAAATCTTCAAATCTTCCTTTGATAGTGACAGGGAACTCACTAAACTAAGCTCAGCTGAGAAGCCAAAGTAAAGAATGATGAAAGGGAAATTACTGCATTATTCAAAGCAGACAGTGGGACTTGTTAGTTACTTTTTCTGATGTCAACAGATTTTGTAACAGTCACTCGGTGTCAGGCCAGGCCTCAAACTTCTATTCGTGCCTTTCAAAATTGCAACTGCAGCCATACAAAAATAAGTAAATAATAGTTTTTTTATTCTTCTTCTCAAGTTCCTGCCTCTACCTCAGGCCTTTTCCTAGGAATACCTATCTCAACCCTTTGGATCTCATGACTTTCATTTCCTGCAGCCTGTATGTACTTTCCTAGGAACACTCAAAGGCAATGAGAAAGTATTGACATTTTGATAAGGAAAGTGCAGAGATATGACATGCTCTACAGAGCAATATGCTGTCAGCCAACTGCCTGGCAAAGGGGCCAAGTGGCCTCCTACAAGAGTGAGTCACTTTTATTTCCACTACTTCTTGCTCAGTGCAGTGAACAAAGGGGAAATGAAGGGCCTGATCCAGAGTTTATTGACAAAACACAGAATCTCCCTGCCGGATTTGGCTTTATCATGGATTTTGGCAGCAGCTCAGCCCTTAATATTTTCCACTCTTGAAGAGATGCTAGCTGCTATTAGCCCTGCTGACAGAGCCTCTCTTTCCTTTTTAACCTGTAATTCTTTTTCAGTTGGAGTCGTCTGTAGGGTAACTAAGTTAGCACTTCGCTCTAGGGTGACATTTTCATTTCCAGTGTACAATCTTGTAATGAAAGTAGCTTACAGCGACTTCTCCTTCCTTATGCCTCTGACTCTTGTGGAGGCTCCATAACTACTCCCTGAAATGCTGCATGCTTGGACTCTACCCCATGACCTTCTGCACTGTCTCATCATATTCCAGTGTCATCTCAACTCTTCTTTGTTTTATTTAGTGTGAGTAGATTGATGGACAGGAACACTTCAAAGCCTCGTTCGGGAATGAACCCCACTGACCCTAGCAGATAGTCTCTGCTCTGACAGACATGCCTCTCAAAACAACTGCTGCTGAATTTTCTGATGCAGCAGGACATGTTGCACCAGCTGCTGTTGGCACAGGGGAGACTGAGACCTCTTAACATGCCTCTAGTTCTTCCTGTAAATCCTATGTGGGAACCACAGTCCCACCTAAGGCAAGTTTTAACAGGTGACGGTAACAAACTACAGAAGGAGAAAGAGGAAATGTTCTTTTCAGGTTACATAGGCTAAGAAATAGAACTGGTCAAAAGACTGGTAGGAATTTCACTTCTAATGTCAACAGTCTTTATACATGGACCTAAATTAACTTGTCGTTCTTTTTGTCAAGCAATGATTCACGTATCATAAGATGCCAATTCTGCCTTGGGATAGGACATTGAGAACCAAGGGTCAATCCTATTCGTTTTGCAGGTGTCCACAAGAGAGGAGCTGAGCAGTTGCAGGTTTGATGAATAAGACATTATGATTTGTTTTCAAGAGATGACATTTATTCAGGGATGTGCAAAGAGAACAGGTTTCTTTCACCATCCATCTCCCCCAAGACTTCCTATGTATCTTGGCCTAAACTTAGCAGCTGAGAATGTTTTGCCCAGTGTTTGGAGAATGCAAAGGTTGCCCACACACCAGGACTCCAAGAAAACAAGAAGAAAGTAAATGAGAAGAAAAGGGCAGGGAAAAAAATGTTTACTGCTTTGTACCTCTGTGAAAGGCACTGAATTTCAATGCTTCCTCTCTGTTGTTCATGTCTTGCTGTGCTATCTTTAATGTAGTCTATAAATTCCTCAGTGCAGACACCTGCTTGTTTTATTTGCAATCATAAGATGTTCTTTGAATAAATTGCTAACAACTACAACAATAATAATATTGAGCAACACTGGTATTTACCATAGCTATAGCAGACAATGGGGAGTTCCCTAAACCAGACCAAAGAGGTGAGAAGGACTTTACAAGTGCAGCAAAATTATAAGGTGTTAATATTGTTAATTATTATTAATACTTGTATTTCTGTAGCAGAAGGAGCTACAAGCAGATTTAGATCCCAGCACTGCACAGTGTTGTTCAAAAGCATAATAAGATCATTCCTCCCCATAAAAGAATACGTTCAAAGGCTTTTCTCTTGCAGAGTATTCACAGATGAGGGAATATTACAAGTCTGAAGAGCAGCTTGCAGGACTCCTAGGCAATGCAGACAGAGGAATAATAATGTTCCCATTATACAGATGGGGAACACGGATATTTGCATCAGCTCACAAGAAAAGATCTGAAGCAGCGCAGTGAATCCAAATCTCATGATGTCTAGTTCTGCACCTTAATTACAAGGTTGTCCTTAAGTTACTGCTTGTCAGTATCGAGCATTTCTAAAACTGTCTTCAGTGTTGAATTTTTTAGCTATTCAAAACCAAGCAATCTAAATTTAATTCTCTTGAACTGATGCTGGATTCAATTTCCTAAAAGTCTGAGATATAAAGCACAATGAGATGTGTATAGGGAGAATAAAAGAAGAGTCTTCAAGATAAAATTAATAAGATGCAGATAGAAAATCGTAGTATGAATTTTTAGCTGCCATCTTAATAAAGGATAATGTTACAGCACACTGAAAAAATTTATTACATCAAGTATTATATGACTACAGGGCATACACAACTTTTAGGGTAACAACAGTTATTGGGTTTTGGGAACTCTTTCCTAGAACTATTTAGTATTTAACATACAAGTTTTTATGTTGTATATGTTTATAACTCTTTAAATGCAGATTTTCTTTCTATTTAATTTTTATTTTTCTGGATCCTAACATTTGCCCTTGATATTCTTTGATAATATTATTTAGGCAAAAATAGAGTGTCATTTCTCAACAATGTAAGATACACATGTGTGAAAGACTTCGGGTTTTGTATAAGCCAGGAAGAAAATAATTAACTCTGCAATTAATTTCCTCTATTTTAAACTCCTGTTGGGGTACAACTGAAATGAAAACCTAACAGGTAATTTCTTTTTCTATATTTTGGTATTGCTAAACCTACTGAAATAATAATATGGCCCTTGCACTCCAGACCCCCTCTTCTGTCTGATCTTTGAGGATGCAAATTTATTTCTTGGATGACTTCTTATTGCCGATTCTGCCTGTACAAGCTCAGATTTTAATTGCAGAAGATTCCTGATTTACTCTCTGGTGGGTTAATCGGGCTGGCCACCAGCATATTAATACGTGTTGTTAGTATACTCCTTAATATCAAAAATTGGATCAAAATACTGCTTTCTTCAGATTGTAAATCAAAAACGCATAAAGTAGTAAGTATTAAGCTAGTATTAATATAGATTTTGGAACCAGTAGTACTACCCACAAGACCTTCCAGTATGTGTTTTTAATTAACTTAATCACCACTTACTTTCTATCACAGGATCCATGTGCTCTCAGTGTATTGAACTATGTTTTCTGTACTACTTGCTAAGGAACAACATAAAGGATAAAGCTTATAAAGCTAGATCCATCTCGTTGTGAGCTAAATAATTTCTCCATGAAGGAATGCAACTAAGATTCTTGACATTAGCAAGTAAGTGGACTTCTGGATGCATTCACCAGTTTTATTCTCTTGTCATTTATTCTCCTCCTTTGAACGCTATTCATAAAGCTATTTCCTGAAAACATCTGTGTTGGTGTGGGGTTTTTATTAGTGTTTTGTGTATATATTTACAGAAGAATTGTTGAAACTGGGGAAAATTAACACAAACTCTGTTGGAATATTTCTTTACCATCACGTTTCTACAACTAGGAGGCCTTTTACACTTTCAGGCTATCTAATCAAGCCTTTAGTTTCTGTGTGGATTTTTTCCATTTGTTCCTCCTTGCTGCTGACTTCATGGCAAGACATGGAGTTCAGTTTGTTCCCTGTATTTCTGAAGTATGTTTTTTTCTATGTAAGTTTTTAATCCTGTCTCAGGTCAGATGACAAATGAGATCATAAGTCACATCATGACCTCTTTATTGTGGTGACATCTAACTGCTGCTCTTCTGAAGTTGTCTAATTCCTCCCTCCACTGTCTGGACGTTCAGTGTAGTTGTGGCACTTAGTGACATGTTTTAGTCACAGACTTGGCTGTGCTGTGTTAACGGCTGGACTCAATGATCCAACCTAAATGATTCTACAATTCTATGTTTCTCAACATCCTGTGGTTGTCTTTCCCTTGCTTTCTGTGGTTAGGCCAAGAGCAATGGAGAGTCTGGTTATCTTTATGGTCTCTTGACTTCTTTGTGTCCTCCTAGGGAGATCAGCTAACTTTACCTTGAAAGGTGCAGAGTCTCTGAACTCTGAGAGGTGAGAAGAAATACCCCCTATATAATGGCAGTGTGCATTGCAGTGAGGCTCAACCATGCATCCAGGAGTGCCTGCTGGCATCTCTTAGCTGTGTCATCTGGGTCTTGATTCTCTTAACATGGACTCTAATTGTTGAATTAAGAGGTGGTACTTTCAGGAGATATGCCTTGTGCTCACTTCCATATTTGATAATATGTACCTTCAGTTTCTTGTGACTTAGTATCTGAACAAGGTGGAGAAGGTAAGCTTCTGCATAATGTATTTGCAGTTTCTTGTGACAAACCTTCTGAAATGTCCTACAGACAGAATATCCCCCCAGAAATATTGCAATTCCATACTGTGAATATGACATTAAAATATAAAAAACACCTATTCCAGTCTGTTTGCAAAGTTGGGCTACAATTTCAAAAAATTCTCCTTGCCTGGGAAAAGAAGAGCCTTTTCCTACTTATTGTTGTCTCCAAACTCAGACACTAAAAGAGTTTTATTTCACTATGTCTTGTACATTTATCCATCTCATGGTGGAAGCTTTTAAGTCTGCTCACATTACTGCTTGTTCTCACTGTAGTCATCTTACCCCCGGTAAGCATGATTTTTTTTCTAGAGCGCAAGGTCTTTGCCATCCAGCAAACTCTGCGGTGCAAGCTCTCTTTCTGATATATTCTTGTTGGTGTTCACTCACCTTCCAGAAAGGTCTATGTGCAGCACTAAAGCAGACTGTGAGATTCATCCAACTAATGCAGATGTCTGCTATGCAGAGTGTTACTCCATGTCAAAGTTAGTCCCTGTAAGGTTGTCTTATTGGAAAGAAACAGGAACTCTTACATCACAGTACAATTCCTCTTAGACAGGTAAAATAGGTCAGACGAATCACTACTTAAAAGTGCCTATTTCTGACCACAGAATATAAATTGAGTCCTGGGTGACTTGCTTAGCTGCTGGCATCTGCATTGTAGGTGCATTTAAATGAGATGAAACGCACTCTGTGAGCCTGCTTCAAGTGTTGACTCCCCTGATCACTGGTACAGCTCTTACAGCACGAGAGACTTGATGGTGCCCACTAGCATGCTTTGAATGCAGCATGCCATGTTTTCCTTATGAAGATTTGCAACGACTCATCGTGATCCTACATATTGTCCTGACCCCCAAATTAAACTGATGAGTATATTTTTCTTTAAAAAACACTGTAAGTTGCTCTTTTTGTAAAAGAGCCAATCTTCTACGTCTAAGAAATCCAATAGATTGTTTAGCATTCTGGTTACTGGACATCTTCAGCTGGGACCAGTCCTACTTCTGAACTTGGGGTCCCTTTGTAGAAGAAATGCAAGCATTCTGTGGCCAGAGTGATAATAAGTGGAAAGACACTAGTTCTGTCACCACTAGGGTTACACAACAGCAAGCAGCAGTTACAGATGCAAGACCATGTCTCTTTTCTTCCCTAGATGAGCTTTGTGACCCCCCTTTGGGTGATGCCTGCCAAGTCAAATTTCAGCTTTAACAGTTGAAGCTTGGCAGAGAGTAAGCAACAGAGAGTGGGATCTCTTCAGGGCAAGGGCTAGATAACATTAATAATAGACACTGCTACAAGCTCTTTCGTGGTTGCTGACTGACAATACTTTAGTTTTGGTCTTTCCTATGCTTAATTTAAAATGAGAGATTCCTCATAATCCTTGGTGATATTTTTGGTTCAGTTAGATTGTTGTGGTTACACTGAAATACTTCCTTTAGAAGGAATAATTTCCTTTCTTAGCTTGCAGAGTCAAGCTCTTAGCAATAGAGATAGAGAAGCAGGCTCCATGCTTGTTGTCATAAAGGTGAAATTCCCAAGTTCTGCCTCTCCTGTTAAGGCCCTGAGCAGGTGAATCATCCTGAAGCACTGCAGCAGGACCTAAATGGTGCACAGAGCTTGGGCCATCCCTTCAAAGTACCCAGGTTCTTTTATCCTTACAGACCTAGGATTGACAGGAGGATGGAAGAAACCAATTTAGTCTGCAGTAGAAGTCCTGTTCAGATTTTCAGCAATCCAATACCTCCAACCTGCAAAAGTCTTTGAAAAATCTTTCACTAATCCTGACATTTTTATTTCAGTTTGCAGTTATCTGACTGATTTATAACAGTTTCAAAGGGAACTGAGCACCCCATCTATTATCAATCAAACCTCATCTCTTGCTAAACTGTAGAAAGACTATTCCAGCTGTATGGCTGTTCCTCACCAGGAACCATCTACCAGAAGATATATTAGAGGTCTTGAACTTTACAGAGAGCACTCACTGAGTTATGTACTGTTGCCACAAATTCCCCACATGTAATGATGAGAGTATGTTGCACTCATGCAGGACAGTGTTATTTTCAATGAAATTTGTGCCAGGTAGGGATATGATAATATATTTTCATGCCAGTCTGTTACTTGCAACACCAAGTGTATCAAGCAGCTGGAAGAAGCTTCAGAAGCTCAGGATTACCAGACTAACTGGTTTCCTCAAGTGACTGAGGGTAGAATTAATTTTATCAGACTTTAATCTAAAAAGCACTTAGTTTCATTCCTAACATTTAGATAGCTGAAATTAGGTGAGATGAAACCCATTCTAATTCTGTGGTGGGACTTCCAGGTTCCTAATTTATGGAAGTGAAAAATGGCACTGTTAGAGCAAATGAGCAGTTAAGCAATCCCACAGTTCCACCTCTGATAGCGACCAATATCATACATATGTGTAGTCTTCGAAAAAATGAATCATCATATCTTGGTTATTTCTCCAGGCTGTTTTTAATTTTTTTTCCAGAGTTTACTTTTTTCTTTTATTGTACTAAACAAATCTATAAGCACAACTTTCTTTCCAGGTACTAAGCAAGTAATGAACATGCCTTAAAATCCAGGATGTTTGTATCTCCAATGGATTGTACTCAACTGCTTTATCCTCACAGCAGCTGGTGTGCTACAGGCAACACAATTCAGCTGAATTGATACCACTGCTGAAGCAGAGTTCTGCACCTCCTGTGAGTGAGCCAAAGTCAGAGACCTCCCTGAGACAAAGGATTTTGACTAGAATGAAAAAAAAATGTAAGCAGGTAATTTTGGTACTTGCAAATCCAGGGTTTTTTTTTTCCCATACAAAGTATTAATCTAGCAGAAAAATGAGAAATTTAATTTCACGTTTCACTTTGGAATTAATAACTCTTTATTAAAATGCTAGTTGCCTTTTTTTTTTTTTTTTTTTTGAGAAGGAAAATTTCCAACTTCAAGCACCCCAGATCCTTATATTTCATTCCTAAATGTTGCAGGATGAAAACACTAATTGCTCAGGATTAACTGTTCACCATTTCATTCCTATGCTTAACCCTATGCAGACTCAAGTCCTGCAGCAGTTTGTAAGGATGGAGTCTCACAGTCCAGTTTCTGAGAAATGACTGGAGAGGCTGAGCTCTGACTGGGCTTTCTGCCTGCCACCTGTATATAACAGCTGGAACCTGTGTAGCAAAGCTTATCCTAAACTTGTACATTGCATTCAAATGCAATATGGAAGCTTATTTTTGCTATGACACAAATCCTGTTTGCTTGTTCTAGTGGGGAATTTGCTACCTTCATGATTTGCCATCTGGAAAAACTACTGGAGGAAGACAGCAATGGCCCAAGAACAAATTGTTGCCCTTCTCAGCACTAAAAAATGCATATTTGAAAGCAATCAAAGCAGGTTTCAATGACATTTGACTCTAAGTTTGTGTACGGCAAAACAAACCTATAAAACTCTACTTGCCCCCTCTACTTCCCCTCTTGATTTACAAAGGTGGAAACTTTCAGGATGTCTTAGCTATAGACAATAAAACACTTTCAAAAACACATTAAGAGTGTCAAAAACCACCTTTGAGATGAGTAACATCTTTTAAAGTAATGGGCTAAATCAAACTAAAACCTTTGCTGACATTTTGATTGCATTTGTGTTAGTCGGTATAATGAAAAATTAACTTTACACATAAAAAATTTATTGTAGCTTCTTTTATTGCCTAGGAAGAAAAGTTTAGTGTAGCCAACTGAATGATGCTTCCTCATGGGTTGTCACTTTATACACTTTACTATTGTAACTTATGGGGATGTTTGTAAGCAAAGGAGTGTTATTTATTCTGTAGTACTCCCATTTGCTCACTCGTTATGCTCATCATGGGTCTGTGTAATAAACTTCATAATATCACACATTAATGGGGTTATTTAAACTATAACTACTATAAGTTAATGTGCAAGTGCCTTGCAGTTTTCCCATGTTTACTTGCAATTTTGAAATAATGTTCAAGACGTGCTCTGAGTCTGGGCAGAATCACACATTTTAATGCAATAATATATGGGGAAATGTACAGTTACTTAATAAATATAGAGGAATTGACATTAATGTCTGTGTATCATTGGGTGTGCCTATTCATTAAAATGATTGCCTGATACTTGTTTGTGGGAGATAAAACATATTTAGTACCATTTCATGCAAATGGAAAATACTTGTGCAAAGCAGTACAAACTTTGGAAAAAGTTAGAATATTATTGAAGTCTCCCTTGTTTTCCTAAGAGTTAGCAAAAATGAGAAACAGTTAAACTGCAGTTACCCAAAGGCAAGAACTCTGGTGATTAACTTTATTATTGCTTATTATATGTTTTCTTTTGCATGCTGACTGGATCTATAGATCCATAACTCTCCTCTGTGCTTTCTGCTTGAAGGCCATTTTGAAAGAAAAGCTTGAGAGCGTCAAAAGTAATTCCTAATAATTTTTTATAAGAAACTGTTATTTTCTGCCTGCCTTAAAAGCTGCTGAATTATATTTCCTTTGTTCCCAAAACCACAATGTGCATGTATGATCAATAATGTAGCAAGTATCTGAGTATTGAAAACACAGATTTTTCTATTGCCTAGTAGAAGTTATCGAACTTCCCATGATTCTGTGATTTTATGCTGAAATTGATAAACTTTAACCTTACTTTTCAGATGATAATTATTTTACTTTATGAGTTCTATGTACCATTGCTGTTTTCTAAATCAATTTTTAGCCATCTAACAGAGTACAAACAGCATGTATCCAGAAGCTGATCTGATGAAATTACATCACTTTCAAAAGCAGATGTTCCCATTATTCAGAAGAAGCAATTGATTTTTCGGAGTACTTCCTGATCCTCTTGAGAATGACAGCTAGTGATGAGGAAACCTCCTGGTAAAAGTCAGCGATGTAAATTTGAAACACCATTTTACATGACAGATAATACCTATTAATTTAAGAAGAGATGTGTGTGCTGTTGGGCAAATGCCTGTAAGGGAAAAGTCCAGCAGCAGAACAGACCAAGCTTAAGTAAAGAAATATCTGGATGGAGGGGATACCTAGTGCGCCTTGAAGGTTAATTCCTCTCCATTTTACATGAGCTATCCCTGGCTTGCTTGCTACAGCCCCCTTTCAGATTTGGATTCCACACCCCCCTAGCCCTCCCCCCCTTCATTATAACAGATGAAAGGACAGGATCTTCTGTTTCAAAGTGACCCTGAAAAGTTCAGACCAAAGTCCTTTTAAATTCCATTATCTGAAATACAGAAATCCTCTATGAAATGCTGCCAAGCATTGCCATGGCAACGTGATATCACCTGGTGACAGAACAAGCATTGTAGCATTTAGCTGAGACCATGTTGCTTCTTCCATGAGCAAAAAGGTGATTTTGAAAGTGGGGGACCATCTGATCAAAGGAACATCTGCAATCTAAACATTTCCACTCACCTTCAGGGAGAGAAACAACTTTCATTTCTCATCTCTGAACATGGGGCAGGGTCTAAATCACGCAGGCAGGAGACTTGATAACTTGCATTATCAAGAAGTGAGAGCGAATGGAGGATAAACCTTTATCACTCAGTATATGTCTTAAAAGCAAGTGAGAAAGGGAGTAGCTGGGAACCTGACTCTGCAGACTGGCTGGTCCCCAGGAGTCACTGATAAAGCGCACAGCTGCTGCTTGGGGACTCTGCTTGGGCACTGTGAGTGTGGCTCACCTGTCACATCACACACAGACATGATATTTCACTATATTTAGCCATTTACATGCAATTGTGTCATGCTTTAAATGCTGTGCTTTTCCTTTGGGTGCCTGGCAGATTTTAGACTGAGCTTTAAACTTGTGAGGGCGGATGCTGATTACGTGGGTGCACTGCTTCACTATTATGGGCCTCAGCTGAGAAAAACCTCACAGTCAATAAGCTTTTTCTCCAAGCTTTTAATAGCCTTCAGAGCAAGAGAAGTACAGAAATTACCCATGAAATCATCTAAAGGATGAGAAAAATAAGATATTTTGGCACAGATTGGAGGTGAAGAAAGCAGAAAAGGAACTGGTGGAAGTCTTGGCCATTACAAGTCCCACAAAGAAGCAATTGCAGCATTCTCTGGAGAAGTTTAAATGTAGTACACATACATTTTCCTTCTTTTTTTCTGATGTGTGTTTCTGGCTTCTTTACTGTTTCCAAATTCTGGAACCCATGAGGCTCCTCAGAGGTGCAAGGCAGAGCCAAAACTGTGTTATACTGCAGTGAGGATCTTTTGCAAATGTGCATGTCAAAGTTCTCACTAATTTTAATCTGAGTTCACAGTCCTTGCAGCAACAGTGAAACTAACACCTCATAATGAAACCCGGACAAAACTGCAAGACAAATGTGATTTCAATATTTACAGCAAATCTCAAGCGCATATCAAAGCTGTGAGCCAATCCATCTTTGTTGGGTTTTATTTGGATTTACACCAAGAACACTTAGTAAAATTTTAAATGGGATATTAATATCTTCCATTTTCTTCTAAATAGGTTAGATTGCTGCACATCAATTTTAGTATAAATATGAAAACGTTTGAATGGAGAGAAGTCTAAAAATCACATTTAGGAATGGTTGAAATCATGCAAGATTTTAAAGTATTTGTTCTTGTGCTGGTATTCTTAAGGTTTTGCTTTTCTAGAGAGAACTCAAAATATGAAATTGAAATACATTTGTTTTGGCCTTTCATAATCCTCGCTGTTGTCATGTGTGAAGACCAATCTCTTCAACTCTCTCATTGCTCTTCTCTTGTTGATATAAAACCAATTTAATTTAGTTGTACATCTTCTCCTCACACCAGGTGAAAACTAGTCTCTGAGGTCTCTGAGTCCAGCACCTCATTCATGATGTCATTCAACATCATGTCGTTCACCTTGTAGACCTACTGAGGTTTATTTTAGACTTTACTATAGTGACTCAGAGACCTTTCCAGAATCCAATTTTTCTAATAATTAACAATTGCGTCCAGTCTGCGTATATTCACACTTTTCTGCTCTAAGTCCCATTGAGTTTTCTCATCAAAGCAGATGGAAGTCAAAACCTGCTCTATCCCTGCTATTCATAATCTGTCTTGGCTATCTGTATAACTATTTTTTGATATATAGTTTTGCTGCTGTACATTTTAACAAAGGTATCACCCTTACCTCTACAAGAAGTGTGGATGATTCTATGCTGTACTTCAGTGGCAATTTTTTGCAGCAAAACAGAGTTGTTTTCCAGGGTATACTATAATTCCCTACCACAATCATCTGGGATGAAGTCAGTGAAGAGTAACCTGGGTTATCACAGTTTTTCACTTCGGAGGGCACTCATTTTCTTTGAAATCAATGATGATTACTCCTTACTTCTTAAGGATTTAGCTGAGATCAATTGTTGTTCAGCATCTCTAAAGTACAGGTTTTGTATGAAGGTGCTGAACCTTGGATTCAGGTACCTCTAAGGACCCTTATTTGGAAACACTTGCAATAGGGAACTAGTCCAGAAGGAGTACCTCAGATGGTATATGCACTGGTATGGTCAGTGACAGTGACAAGTGTGAAGGCATTGGGCATCCAAGATCAGGGGTTTTACCCTGTCCAGCTCATGCTAATGGTCTGTTCCAAGTCCTGTTTCACTGGGCAGGAGTTAACTGTTTAGCTGCAGTCATATTTCACAAGATTGTTGAGTTAACATTACATGAATTATACACCGTTTATAAAATGATTATTTAATCAGTGGAAAATTAAGTTCATAGATGTTTTCAAAATCTGAACTAGGACATTCATCAGCAGAACTGCTAAATTTTTAATCGAGTCTGCTGTGCTTGACGTAGCTATCATTCTGAATTGCCCTCTCTCTGCTGGTCCTTTTACTGCAATATATCCTTAGCGTTATCCTTTCCTCATTGCTAATTGATTTTTTTCAGCTCAGACTTAAGGCAGAGTGAGATGTCATTCAGAATTTTCATCAAAGGACAGTCTTACTTACTTTTAACAGATGAAATGCTTTAAATATTAGGATGAGTGATTTCAAATGCTGTCCAAACTTCTTTGGTTCCCCCTTTCTTAGAAGCATTTTTTAAAAGAAAATATGGCAGAAGTATAGAGAGGGAGGTGTTTTGCTTGTCTTGAAGAGGAGGAACAGTTTGAAATACTCTGGCCTGGATTTGTCCTCAATTTTGAATGCTTCAGTCTTTTCTGGAAAAAGTCTAGGTGAGAAGAAGCAATGAGCAATACAGTTTCTCCAGGTATTTAACCATGTAAGAATTTGGTTGCAATCCCAATTTTTCCTTTCTGTTAAGAACCTTTGGGAATTTTCTTTTATTAAAATCATGAGAAAAGTTCAAAGAGGAGAACAGCTCCAGAGAATTTACCTGGAAGTCTAGATACCCACCAAGGTAAGGGAGAGAGCACAATGTCTTCTCAGCCTTGGTTTCTCACATCCCACTGAACAAACTTTTCAGGAGGGCAGTACCTGAAGACAGGAAGCCTTTTCTGGTAGCAATACATTCACTTCATCCCATCAACTGTAACTGTGACCCAGCCTGTTTCTAAAAGAAGTTGGGATGCATGTAGGAAGCCCAGAAATCTCATCTTTACTCACCTGAACAAACATTTAGCAAAATCTCCTTGTAAGCACTAACTGTGTGCACAAGCATATTGTGAAGCTCACTGTGTGTTTCTAAGCATGCTAAATTTGCTCATCATCAGAATAGGGTTCACCCTTGCTTGGGACTTTGTATTACTATTACTGACTAGTTCTGAATGGCATGGTTTGTCATATCAGTGCTGCAGTCTAAAGCTCAGGGTCATTTCTTAAGGACAGTCAGGCCTTGACTCTGTCAGTCCAGTTCATTGCAAGTAAGAGATTTTTACACATGAGCATAATGTAAATAAAGAACCCCACACAACTGTCAATGTGGCAATTTTTTTTTTTGTCATGTTGGGTTTCAAAGTTTACCAAAAGTCGTTTACAAGCATGTGTACC
The DNA here is from genome assembly GCA_013400415.1 of Scytalopus superciliaris. Classification (NCBI taxonomy): domain Eukaryota; kingdom Metazoa; phylum Chordata; class Aves; order Passeriformes; family Rhinocryptidae; genus Scytalopus; species Scytalopus superciliaris. Next base: position 124,293 of record VXBX01002899.1, read on the forward strand.
TCATAGGCCTAAAGGATGGTAGAAACTGGATCTAAAATGTAGTACAAGATGAATATACATTTAGTGCATCAAAATATGGAGAAAAAAACTATGAATATATATATATATATATATATATATAATAATGATATTTATAGCAAGAGTTTGATCATTTTTTGATGTTCACTGTGATAAAAATAATTCATTGACATGAGCTAATAACATGTCAGCTCTATAGTTTCTTTAACAGAAAAAAGCATTACACAAAGTTAGAGGAAAAATATTATTTAAAGTTCTAAAACAATGATTATCTAGCTGGAAATGAGGCTAGTCATTCACACGTTTGTCTTGAGTTTGCCTGTGTACCCTGAAAATGCCTGTGTGAAACTTGCCTAAGACTGTTTATTATTTCCAGGGTAGTTTGAGAGCTGGATATTTGTGATAGCATTGTGCAAAGTTACATTAAACCATCCATGACCATGCTAACTACTGGATTTACACACTTTCTTGGCCCACTCCAGACAGACCTTACTGTCTGTGTACCTGCAACTCTATTGGGTACCAATGCACTCAGGGTAAGGGTTCTCCCCAGCACATGACAATGTACCAGACACATGTATGTGTCTGCTGGAGGGAAGGTGTCCCAGTTGCCATCAGGATGCTCCTGAAACATGTTTTGGCTACATCTATGCCCACACACCATTTTTTTCAGTGAAAAATCAAAACCCCAGGAGGATGGTGACTGACAAGGACAGAGAGCATGGCCAGCATATGGAGAGCAGGCTGACTTCACGTAGACTTGGCTGATAGCACTTGGCATTGAACCTGAACAGGATGTGGGGGACTCAAGATAGGAAATAATGTGAAATTTAATAAATCCATTCATCCTAGAAATGCTCCTAAAAATCCATTAACATTTTGAAGGTTTTCCATAGGCACTTTCAGCCCCCAATGCCCTTCCTGATATACTGAGAATCTGCCTTGTCTTTAGATGGGCAAGTTCAGGGGCAGTTCAGAGTCTGCAAGTAGGTACAAGTGAAGAGTCAGAACCCCCTGTATCCCCTACAGGTTGTTAGACAGTGTTTGCATGGGGCTCAGTATGTTGCCTCTTTTACATACATCTCTGCCTATGCTGAGTTGTACCTGAGAAGTCAGGCATGTAACAGGTCTCTTACTCTGTGGTGTGTGACTGCTCTGTTGCCTCTTACTCCTAGAATTTTGGGCTGCATGATGACTGCATTTCATCTCAATATTGACAGTATTTCATCCTAACACCATGTGAGGCTCTGGTTCTGGTGAGAGAAGCTGCTGCTAGGCCATTGTCATGTCAGAAAAACACTAATTGCTTAGAAAGACAGGAACGTTCATCTCGCCTGCTTCCTTGGTTCTGCATTTCAGGTGTTCTCACCCTATGCCAAGGAATATTATAATGTGAAGTTATATTTGTAGCCAAATGTTCTGCAGTCCATTTATAGTTTGTTTTTCAAGTAACTGGCCAACAGGAGCTCAGTGTGAGCCATCAATAGCCCTGGCAACCCAGAAGGCAAAACCCATCCTAGGATGCATCACACACAGCACAACCTGACGGTCAAAACCAGGTGACTGTCCTGCTGTGCTCGGGGCTGTTGTGGCCTCACATGGAGTGCTCTGTTCTGTGCAGGGCCCCATGATTTAAGAAGGATGTGCAGGTCTCTGAATACATCCAGAGCAGGGCAGCAAAACTGGTGAAAGGATTAGAAGGAATGTCCTGTGAGGAGTGGCTGAGGACTCTGGGCTTATCTCGTTTGGACAAAAGGAGGCTGAGCACCCATCTCATTGCTCTCTGCAGCTTCCAGAGAAGTGGAGAGGCAGCAGCTGATCTCTTCTCCCTGGGATCAAGTGACAGGACATGTGGGAGGGGTTCAAAGCTGCACCAGGGGAGGTTTAGTCTGGACACTTGGAAACATTTCTCTACGGAGAGGGTGGTCAAACACTGCAACAGGCTTCCCAGACAGGTGGTCAATGTCTTAAGCCTGTCAATATTTCAATGGCATTTTGACAGTGTCTTTAAAGAAAGTTTTGGTCAGCCCAGAAGTGGTCAGGCAGTTGACAAGATGGCCATGGGTCACTTCCAACTGTAATATTCTATTCTTTTTATTTTTTCTATTCCATTCTATTCTATTCTATGTGCAACAGAAAGTGCTAAATTAGTTAAGAGTTTCCAAACCGCAATATATTTTTGTAGAAACAAGTTTTATTCTGGAAGTTAGAAATGTTGTGATGCATGTAAATTTTAATCTCAGCTTCCTTCAAGATCCTCTCTACTTCTCAAGTTCTTCCATTCGTCCCTGTTCTCTTAAATTTTTGTATGTCTAATATAGCAAGATGGAGAAAGGATTCAATAGGACAATCAAGCATCTGTTTTGAAACAATTCTTCTCCAGCAATATATTTTGAATACCATGTTCATTTTATGAACATATTTCTTCACAGTTTAGCTGTTAATTCTGTTAATATAAAACCAATGAACATAAGGACCAGATGCTCAGCTGGAATAAAATTTACACCAGCTGAAGATCTAGCCAAAGTTACAGAAACCTCCCATGGTGAAACACAGCTTAAAGTGTCAAGCCACAAAATGTTTTTTCATATCGCTTTGAAACCATGCAGAAAAATAAAGATCTGCATGGGTTCAATGGAGAATTATAAATAAACCTTCACTACTCAATGTATCTCATGAATCATTTTTCATCTCCAGATAAATTTGAGATGATTTTTAAGTTACTAACAAAACCATAATGGTTTGAGGTTTTCTAACAAAAGTTTTGACTTGTTTTTTTTTACATATAATGAACTAAGATTAATTTTACTGATTCTTACCCACTTCCCTCCACTTTTAGTTTATTCTGCATGCAGTCACAGAATATATATATAATATATATGCACTCATATATGACAAATACTGCTTATTCATATTGCACATCTCAGATCAGACGCACCCAAAGCATGAAAAGGTTTTCAAATGAAATAGCTTAACCACTTCTATATTCTGCAGGTCTATTTTTGGCAATACTACTAACTTCTGGTTTGCATATGTATTTATTTAATGATGTCTCTGTTCCTTAAATTGCCAACTGTATGCTGACTTTCTTTTCATGGTAATAAACCATTTCTTTCAGACTCTTTGTATTAGCTTGTTGACAAGGTTGTTGTTTTCTGTGTTAGTGGGGAAGTGTCTTCCATTTTTCCAGAATGCAATTATTGTAGAGATTTTAAATTTTTACAGTTAAGCCCCACTCCTGCAAAGACTTAGCCATGTTTCTTACTTTAAATATGTGATCTGTCCCACTGAGCCCAGAGGATTAGCATTAAGCACATGTGTAAATCTTAGCACTTTCAGAGCCTAGATAAGATTTAGTTTTTTTATATTTCTGAGCCTAAAGGAATTGATCTGGTGATAATTAGACTCTAAGCAGTTAGTTTCAAAGTACATTGCTGATTACAAGAGAATTCATCCTGGGGCAAAATTCTGAGTTGGAACTTACAAAGTTTGGGTCAAGACCCAGCTCTTCCACAGCCTCATGGAATAGCTTTGGATCAATCACTGAAGTTTAGATACCCAAAGTCCTTCATCTTCCTGAGTTTGAAATGTCTCAGATTTAGGTGCCTCGATGTTCTTGCATATATAGACCAAAAAAATCTTGCAGCTGATTGCAATAAGGCAGGGTGCTACTCATAAACAATGAAGTTACAAATGCCCCCCTCTGCATGGTGAGCCTCAGCTCACTACCTACTTAAAACAAAAAATAAAACCCAAACCCAAAAAAGCTGGATTCAGGCAGATCTCGTGTCTTCAAGAGTAGGGCTTTCTGCTCTTACATGTAAAGGTGCTTACAGACATGGTCTTTTTACTGATGGCACTGATTATTGTGTAGTCTGATCACTAGGTGCTGTGGTCATGCAAATTCATAAGAAATATAGATGAATATTGGTGAAGTAAGTATTTAGCTACTCTTTAAACATGTGCTTGTGAGTATGTAGAAGCTATGCTCTACAGCTGCCTACATTCATATATATTCAGCAGTACTGGGCTAATTATACCGTTTGTATTCCAGAGAATTATGGGAGTCTATGGCAAAGTTTCCTGTGTACTGCTCACATATCTCTTCAGTCTAACATGAGTCAGACCTGCACTGCTTATTACAATATTATTAGCATAAGTTGTTTCAGTAAAGTAGTAAATAATTCATAAGGAAATCTGCAAAAGCAAATATGTTTGCCGCTTCCCCCATTTTCATTGGGTTTGAAGAGAATTGTTCACTTTCTTCAAATATTTGGTTTAAAAATGTGGTAACAGTACATGGTTTTCCACTCCAGATGGTCTGTGTGTTTTTTCTTTTCCCAGTAAAACATTTGAAAACTTGGTGCTGCGGTGAAAGCAAGGAAAACATACAGATAACCAAGGTTCTTAATCTGTTCTTAAAAGACAGCAGGGCACATGAGATAGAATGGATCTCAGCTTGCGAGTACCAGAGGCCAGGTCTGCAAGGTGTTTAAATAGGTAGTTTCCACAGGAGGCTAATCATATGCCTGCACACTGGTTTAAATAGAAACAGCACTGTGACACCTATGCTGCAGTCACACAAAGAGATGAAAGTCAGGAGCAAATCCCCATTGTAGTGGGCACTGTAGAAATTAAAGGGAGACACTGTTCCCCAGAACACTTACAGTTTTATCCTTCTTCGTTTGGTTTAGTATTTGTTGGTACTTAGCATTCCAGGCAAGCACACAGCTATGCAATAAACACTGTCATGACAATGTAGAAGAGGTTTGGACCCACTAATGGTATCATAGCCCTTTTTATAGAGTTTCAAAAGGTTATAGCATTTCTAAAGAGTAGGATGCCTCCAGACCAGTGAGTTTGACAGCCTAACATATGCCCAGACTGCCTGCAAGCCCCACACAGCATGTCATCCGTCTGGGAAGAAAGAGGCAAGCGGCACAAGCAAACCTTCAGCAAGCACAGTGTGAGCAGATGGTGTTAATTCCAAAGTCAACTCATGCACCTAAATTTGGTTCATCTCAGGAGGGACAAACACACAAGATGGTTGTGTGAGTTTGAACTGTCATTTCCTAGGGCTGGTTTGCCCAAACAGGGATGAACCTTTCAGTTGTTGTTTGAAATGTCAAGTTCAACTACACCAAGGTTAAAGCCTGCCATAACTGAATTCAGGTCAAAGTTAGACGAAAAATTTGTTCTGCCAATGAGATAACCAGTTTCAGATTGACTTCTGTGTACCAAATCCTTATAGACAACAGAAACATGAAGAATTTGGGGGGAGAAGGAAAACTAAAGTCAGCATTTTAAAAAGATGTATGTTCATATTGCACCTGAGAGGAGAACAAACTTCCAAATGTTACTAAAGAAAAATATCTCATTGGAGACCATTTCTTAACTAAAGATAATATTTCTGTAATCTGAGGAGTTTAAAAGTAGCCAAGGAGGTCAGTAGTCAAGTGATGACTCATCTCCTCTGCTTTCAGCAGATGAGAAGGTAGGCCCAGTTTAGACTGGGTGTCCAAACTCCCATGATAATGAAAAGAGGAAGGAAAGATTGTCTCCAGAGGCAATCCGCTTCGCCTGAGACATGACTTTGGACCCACTCCTCGTGGCAAAGTTTATTTCTCTTTCTGTTGACTCTGAAAGGGAACAAAAGTATTTTCTTCTTTGAGAACTTAGCTTCTACATTGCTAAAACTAAGTTAAAGTATGCTTTACTCTCAGCAGAAAATATATATCGTAATTAATAAAATAGGCTTTTTAACATACATGTTCCTTTCTGGTACGTTCTCAGCTGAAGCCTTGTGTGTGTCTGAGATGAACTTCATGATATGAAATCTGTACAGCTTCACTTCCGTTGCAAGTCTGTACAGCACCAAGCACACTGCTATCAGACAAATAAAAAGAATAATAAAACTCAATCATGCTTGTATATATAGAAGGCCAATCAATGTAAACACAGGGTCTCTCTAAACAGAAGAAAAGCGGAAGCCAGATGGCATGAAATCATTGATAGCTGTTTCATAAACTTTTCCTGCAATCAAATGTAATTGAAATAACACTAGATTGTAGGCTTGAGCAGGTGGGCAGCACACACAGCTGTTGCTGCTAGATGATTTACAAAGAATACATACATAAAACATTCACGGGGACTGACATACGTGAAAAAAGGGTTACCCCAGATGGAATGCTCTCTTTCAGGCTTTATTTCACTGACACATTTCTGAGGCCTGCCTCTTTAAAAATATGGGCAGAAGTGTTTTCCTGGTATTGTTGAACCAATTACAGTCATTTACAATGATTTTGGGAACTATGGCCTGGTGACGCAGTGTCTTCAATGCCAATTTGTATTTCAAGGCAGAGCACACGGAGACCTCCTAGTGTCCAGTTTATTGCTTTGCAGTGAGGTCTAGTAAAAGTAACTAAATAACCTCTGACAAATATTTCTGTTTCATAGAAATTTGCCAAGAAAAGAGTCATCCAGTTTCCTCAGTAGTATATTCTAGTTTTCCCTTCACTAATAGCTAGACCTAACCTCTAATCCACTTTTTAATAAAATTAAGCTAATGGCCACACATGCTCAAGGAGAAGAAACAGTTCATATTTTTTGTCTGGTTTAATCTCTCATATGTTGACTTATTTCTAATGTCTTCTCTCCTCCTGTCCTTTTCTGTAGACAGATATCCCATGGCAGAATTCCTGAAGGCTCACGAATGAGACAGAAGAACCAGGTAGGTCTTCCCAGAGAGGTCCAACACCCAAGGTAGGCTTGACAGTTTGGACTGAATTTGACTTTGAAGTTTTTGTTTGCACTGCAAACTAAAACTCAAAACAAAATACAGAGAAATGAAGGAAAATGGGAAACAACAACTTAGGTGGATCAAATGAGAGGCTGAAATGAGTGAACTGGGTAGGTCCACTACCTAGTGCCTTCTGGCTAGATGATGTAGTAGGTTCTACTCTTCATTATATTTATATAAATATAATGCAAAAAGATCAACATGATCTCCTCTATTACTATTTATATCAGAATCTGTGTTTTTAACACTTTAATCTAAAGGATTAGAATCTGCCACTGTCTCAGTAAGAGCAATCCAGAAACTATGGCATAAATGAACTCTGGTTTCTCTTCAGATCCTATAAATCTTTTGCCTGGTAATAAAGAGTTCCATGGAGACAAACAATGTAGTTATAATGGCCTTTCAGTACTTAAAGGGGCACCTCCAGGAAAGATAGGGAGGTGCTCTATCAGGAATCAGAGTGATAGGAGGAGGGGTAATGGTTTCAAAATAAAGGATAGTAGATTTAGATTAGATATTAGGCATAAATTTCTTACTTTTGAGAGTGGTGAAACACTGCAACAGGTTGCCCAGAGAAGCTGTGTATGCTCCATTTCTGAAAGCATTCAACAGACTGAATGGGGCTTTCAACAACCTGGTCTAGTGAAGGGTGTCCCTGCCCATGGCAGGGGGCTTGAAACTAGATGATCTTTAAGGCCCCTTCTGATCCAAACCATTCTATGATTCTAACAATAGAATTACATGAAAACTGTGCTATTTAATAATGAGGATCTCTTGAACTGCAGAAGTCTTTTTGGATACTTCTTTGAAATGCTAGTTATGAGGTTAATGGCAGGCAGCCTTCCTTCCCTGTCCTTGGTATATTAGAAATATAATATTTACTAATAGTATATTAGAAGATTGGAGAGAAAATATCATTATACCACCACAAAATAATCCTAGTTTTTAATGGTAGGTGTAATTGTGCCCCCCTGCCCTGTTCAGAAAAGGTAAAATGAAGGGCAGGAAGAAATATCAGAGGTATGAAATGGATTCAGTCCAAAGAGATATTAAACAGAATAGCACTTTTCAGCACAGAAAAAAAGAACTTGTGGTTTATAAAATGATGAACGGTAGGGAGAAAGGATGGGAATGATGGTTATTGTATCTCATAAGAAAAGAACATGGAGACACCAAATGAAACTATCAGACTGCAGGCTGTACACAAAATGTACTTCTTCACATAATCCATAACTTCAAATGCCATTGCCACAGCATGCTTTGGAAGCCAAAATTTAAAATAGATTCAAGAAACATTTAGAGAAACTCATGAAACAAATATCTTCTGTGGACTGATTAGCACAGTGGTGTGGATCAGAAAGTCCTGACCTGCACAGATGTCCCAGGGAGGTACCACCCTGTGATCATCCCCCTTAGGGTCATTCGGCCACCCCATCAGAGTGGGCATAGTGAAATGCAGCCCCTTGCTCCTTCTCATGCAGTTGGAGATATAGCCTTTGGTTTCTTCAGAAATCAGATACAGATCTCAGAGGAAAACCCACACTCCTCTGAGAGAAAGCAGGAAGAAATCATGTGCAGCCCCAAGTAGTGGGAGCAACTGTTTGCAAAAGGCAGTGGGAATCAAGCCCTGAGGTGATATGACTCTGCACGAAATAAATGAATGTGAAGCAAATGCTTTCAAAAGCACCCATCTCAGTTCTGCAGCATAGAAAACAGGAACACACAAAAAGAATCAGTGACAAAAGATCCAAAAGAGGCAGTTGATCCGCTGCAGGGAAGAAAACAAAGTGTTTACAAAGATGCAGAACAGTAAATCATCAAAGTGTTCTTCTGAAAAGGTTTCAAATGTAGTGTTCATTCTTACATTTGTATGGAAGGCACAATATATAGAGAAAAAAGATACAGCCCTTGCCTTTAAGAGCATTTGGACTAAAGCAGGTGTAGCATATCAAATAAGAGCAATAGCAAAACAACAGAGAGGGAAAGAGGAAGGACTGCAGGAGGAGTGGAAGCACAAGGATCATATGTAAGTTTATATAATTGTTTTGGATTACTGAGAAAAATCAACAGCTTGTTTATTGACTTGTTCTCTATTGTTTTACTTGCCTTAAACTGAAGTAGTTATTTCAGGCTGCTGAAGGGATCTATTTTGAATACAATCTCATGAAGGTTGATTACGGGCAGAGGTTTGTGGGAGGCAAGGGAGTGAAGACAAAAGGAGAGATGAAGATAAAGAACAATAAATGCAGAAACAGAGGAGACCTGGTGCAGATCCTAGCACTGCTTTCAATAATAGCTGGTGTTCATACAGAGCCTTTCAAGCATAGATTTTGAAGTGTTTTAAATTGAAGTCTGAATCATCTTATTCATATTGTAACAGGACAAATTATGTGTTCAAGGTCACTTAGTGGAAAAAAATGCACTATAGCCCGCCAGAGGATTCACAGCCCCTGAATGCTAGTGCCATGCTTCCCACAAGCCACTTTGCCCCTCCATCAGCTTGGACTGTCTCCTGCAACACAAAGGTGTTGTATTAGAAATTAATTTATCAGCTGCCTTCTCTCTAAATTATATGCTGAAGCACCATATCAGCCCATTTGCAGGCAGAAATGACCTTAGTGGGAACATGTACACAAGGCAGGGATTTACTGGGAGATTAGAAAGGGTTTAAACACTCTTCTCCTCCTTATTTGGTACTTATGAATACCCAATATAAAATGGTACCTAGAGATGTAGCAGTCACAGCCACTGGAGAAATATTAAGACACACATGTGTGTTCAGGGCCACAGCCCACTCTCAAGGGCAGATACAGTCTGTTCAAGTAGTGGTTTGCAATACACCCCAAGACGACAGGTAATATGCAAAGTCAAGTCAGTTACCAGCATTCTTGTTTGTAAGGGAGATCAGAAAATGCCATGCTCATGGATCCTCTGGAAAGTGCTCTCTTAGTGTTATGAATGTGCCAACATGTTGATACACATATGACCTTTTCTTGGCATTTGAAATGGGGACCTATAACTGTTGTTTGACTTATTCTACGTGTTAGTGTTCTAATACAATGCTAGTTTATACAATAAGCATATATAGTGGTGCATCACCCCACTACCCCCCTGCTCCCTTGGCTGCACTGTGATCTGAGAAAGGCTCATTAGGTCTCGGCCTTGGTGAAAAGCTTCTGGGCTAAACTCCTCTCAAGCTTATCAGAAACACTGCTTCCAGGAACTTATGCTAATGAGCTCCTGCTTTTTAACAAACAGCTTTGGAAACCTATTTTTCGTGCCTGAATAACATACCAAGAGGAGTAACATTTTTGTTATCGGACTTTCAAAGAGGGTTACCAACACAAATTGCTGGATCAAAAATTATTATGACTGAAGCCCACTCTCTTGTGACCCTACAAACTGCAAAGTCTAAAGTGAAACCCTTTGAGCTTTCCTGAACCACAATGGGCTGTGACCAGCAATCTCCCTCTGAGTGTGGTGCCTCTCAGAGCCAGTGAGCTCTACAGTTTGCTGTACTTGGAGGATCACTGCTGAACAATGATGATGGATGCTGAGCTGATTTCCCCCAGTCCTCGAGGCTTGACCCTTTGCCCATTTGGAAGATGCAAAGGCATCCAATGTGAGTACTCCACTGAATTCGAGGGGAATTATTCACAGGTATACCTTGTACATACTCTGTAGGTCTGTGTGCGTGCAAGTGGAAATATGCTACAGCAAATGAACTATTAATGTTACTCTCCTAGATTTTTAAGTACTTTAGCTTTCTAAGTTGGGCCTATGAGTTACTGTTGTGCTATAGTAAATTCTATATGAATCTTTTGTTAGATTATTTAATTTAAGCTATTGATTAAGTGCTGTTAAGTTTAAGTGCTTGAGGCTTAAACTCTTGGTCAAGTCTGGGGCTCAGTTTATCAAGGGGATCTACTCTGAATCTGGTGACTCAACAGGAGGGTCTTCCTTACTCCTTATTATTCTTAGCCTTTCCTATCCTTATCCTTTTACCCCCACACTCCACAGCTTCCATGTAGATAATTTTTGGGCTGATTCTAGTTTTAGATTGACTGATTTTAGATTTTAATTTGCTTTTTCTCAGTATTCTTTAACCATGCATTAAGTAGTAGAGTGAACCTTGCCAACGATCTTTGTCATGCTTTTGCTTTTATATTAAATCTGCTTCTGACAATACCTTTGCCAGTGATTCTTTAAGTGACCTTAATACATTCATTTACAACAGCAGAGAAATAGTTTAATTGCACAGAGCAGCATTTTAAAAAAAAATACAATTCTTTATCACAGAGATAGTTCATAAATCTTTTCAAATGGCAAAAAATCTTTGATGACAATACTTAATTGTATTCACAACAAGATGTTATCAATTTAATCATCTAATATTGCTGGTCTTTTATTTGCCCTTCCTTCCAATTAACACACTTACATATTTCAAAATGTAATATTTTCAAAGTTTAAGTGCAGTTTCTATGTGACTGGACCATGCACATTTATGGTAATAATATTGCCTTAACTCATTGGCATACTACAATGGAATTTCTGCTCGCCTGGTTCATTGCAAACCCAATTCAACAGCTGTGCTGCAGATGTAGTCACACATTCATGCGAAATTGCTTTGTCTCAGCACTGTCTGGACGTCCATACCTTAGAAGATGTTCCTGTTGGGTTTTTTTCAGACTGAAATCTTGCCTATATGACATCTACCAACTCCAAATTAACCCAGCATCATTCATGTGAATAGATGTACAACTAGTAGCAAACATTATTCAAGGAACAGTGCTTGTACAAAAAAAAAANTTAAAAAAAAAAGGGTTGTAAAAAAAAAAAAAAAAAAAAAAAAAAAAAAAAAAAAAAAAAAAAAAAAGGTTGTAAAGGTCACAGTAACAATTTTAATGTTTATATCTTTTTTACTGCTGATGCTAGTCTTATGGAGCAGCTTTAAGGGGGTTTTTTGGTTTGTTTTTTTTTTTTTTATAATTGTGAAATGGCTTGAAAGGTTTTGGATTACATTTGCTTTGACCTCTTGAACTAGTGGTAGGACTTTTCTCTGCTGAGCTAATTACCACTTGAAATTGTTGAGCAACTGTATATCATCATCATGATTCACTGCTAATCATAAAGCAAGTATCTGCAACACATTATAGCAGACATGAAATGCACAGGCTGTAATACATGTATTGCATGGAGCAACAATCATTTTTACTCTTCGTGTTTATTGGTAACTCTAATGTGTTGGCTAATGAATTCCACCCCAGCTGTGCGTGATCTTATAATTACATGGTTCAGGCTCCACATCAGCTAATCAAATGGTTTCTTCAGCTCAATTTTACAATGATTCAGACCCTAACTCAGTGAAGTATTCACCTAAAATTGGGTTTATTTGGTGGCCTGTGGAACTAACTTCACTGGCTTAAAGGGTTGACTGAATATATACAAGTTCTTCACAGGTTTACTTTTAGACAGACTCCTGGCACTAATTTGGTGAATAAAGATCACGCTGTGGAACCAGTTGTTGTATTTGGAATGAACATATTGATTTCTGCTAGAAATTATTATTTAACATATAGTGTTGGTCGCATAAGGCTGTATTTCAACACATCCAATGTATAATCTAAAAGTAAAGAAATTCAGTGAATAAACTCTCCGGAGCCAGTAGTCAGTAAACTATCCCTTATATACATATTTCCAATCAATAACCATTTTTCTATAAAATCTGTGGGTTATCATATTTTTCTAGCTTCTTGTTTTGATGTTTGGTTTCCAGCAAAAGATCTTCCTCTGCAAGAAAACACAGAAATAATGTGTATCCGTGCATCAGCCATTTAGCTGTTAACAGAGATAATGGCCATTGGGAATGTAAAAGCTAGACTACTTGGCTGCTCTGACAAATGAAATCCAGGAGTAATGAGTCACACTAGATGTGATCCTTTAAAAAGAAACATTGGCAAACTCTCAGATTTTAAAATAACTTTGCTGAGATCAAGTGGAGCTGTCTTCAACCATGATGAAAAAGCTAAAAATGAGTATCTGACTGTGCAGATAACTCCAGCAGCCTGGCAGCATTCATTTGTGAGGCAGTCCAGGCTGATAAGACGCCTGTACTGATGCTAATGCAAACTGGACGCTGCGGATCCGTGTTGCATAATCACTGCATACATGGCACCTTCATTCATATGCTGCTGCCTGCGGTTATCAGCCTGGAGAGATGATAATGTACATGCCTGTGAGCCAGCCTCTGCTCTAGGGAGTTTAGTTTTGCTCTGCATTGCTAGGCAGAGGGCAGAATGCTCAGTTTCTTGAGCAAGGAAGGCCGAGGACATCTTCCCCTGCAATTTTAGCAAATTTAGTCAAAGGGAAGAGTGCAAGTATGTCACCCACCAGTAATAGTTGAAGGTCAGTGCTCTTCTGAATACATAAAATACACAGGTTTTGAGCTGGATTTCAAGATGGATATTAACTCAAAAATCACCTAAGTGGTTTGGTATTTTTTGGTAATGTGTTGTTTGCATCCTTTAGTCAGAAGTAAAAGGCAAGATTTTCACTGAGCTTTGCCTGTTTGCTCTACCTGAACATGAACTAAATCCATCCATTGCTCTGCAATTTTTTTAAACAAAGTTTTGTCTTGTGCTTGTTGCTGAAGAAAAAGCTATTTATCATTTCCCTGCACTTCATGATGGCCCATCTCCAAATGGTTTGTGATTCAGGTAAATCTAAAAGAAAAAAAAAAAGTAAAATAATATCCCTCATCTGTCTGAAAAAATAGTGCATGTAGAAGTTCAGTGTCAGAAAGAGGCCTGCTTAACCTTCTGGTTCAGCAAGAAAATTTCAAAGAAACAAAGTTCAGGGCTATAGGAAAAAAGTCTACCTGTCAGCATATATCTTTTAGGCTTTGAGGAACCACACATTAATCAGTGGAAGCAAGGCAGTGAGCAGAAACAAGCAAGGTGAAAAATCCCAGACACATTCCAGTTTTGTCAAAGTGGATTTCTTATGGACATCTTTTCAGGCAGCCTTCTTTTGACTCCTGACTAAATGATCCTTGCTAGATGAAATCAAAGCTTGCATTTCATTGCTCTGCTCTGGAAGTGTACAATGCAAACAACAGACTCTGCTGACTGAAATAATTTTATTAGGCAGCAGAGAAATTTTTAAATGCTTAAATTAGAATTGCAGTCATTCATACTTTTTTAAGCATTATATGATGTGTGTGTGCATGTGAGTATCAGTAAAGAAATTCTAGGCATACAGTAGTGCTGGGCAGTGTTCTGTAGAATATTGGTATTTTGCAGATACATCAGACTAGAGAAATGGATTTGGGAAATACAGAAACGAATGATGTATAAAATGCAAAGCAGAAATGTCACTGATCACTGATATAACTATTATATTCAGGAGGCAAAAATTCAGTTTTACTGTCAGGCAAGTTTGCAATAGTTCCATTTTATCTAGGCTGCTTATGCTTTCCCAGCAGAAAATTCACATTAAATAACATTAAGCAGACAAGAAGAGACTACACAATAGAGGAGTCTCTGCGTAAAGGTTTTATCGCTGGAAGATTGGGTTGCCTGACTTATTCATTAGCTGGAATATGGCAGATATTCCAAAGGAAAGTAAAAGAAAGCCTAAGCAGCAGTCTTAAAATGTCCTTACATTGTTTCTTTCTACATATTTCTCTAGATTCTTTTGTTATTCTGAGACCAAATGAACTGATTACAAGGGAAGAAAGACTTCATAACCGTTACATTAACCTCTGGATGTTGTCTGTTAGGGGTCTGATTCAACTGTGCTGAAAACAATAAGACCCGCTCCTTTGATTGCATAGATTTTTATATTCTTATATTTCATCCCAATTTATTGGAAATGTTTTTTCAAATATATTAGTTTAGAATATTACACAAGTAGAAAGAATTCTCTGCGTGCTTTTGTAAAGAGAGGAATGACCCCTGGCATGAGCATAAAGATAACAGCATGATCACCAGCTGTCGGAGTGAACATTTTAATGTCAGATTGGGAATGAATGAGTATCCTGTATTACTCTACTTGAGGTGCTACCTGTTGTCCTCAGGGGAGAAGAAGGAAGAGAGGATATATTTCCATAATGAGGGTTCTGTTCTCTGGATTCCTGTTGAATACAGATACCTTTCGGTAACTGTTTGAACTTGTTTGCATGAGAGAGATGTCCATGTGGAAATTGATAAGAAAACTGATGTCAGGGTGGAGGTGAAATGGCCAAAAGGGTAAATTTATCAAAAGCACATGCAGGTTTTCACATGGCTTTATAATTTATAGGGAAAAAAAATCAAATCACTGGATCCTGTGATATGTCAGGCACATGTTGGATGAAATAGTTCTTTTGTTTTGGTTGACAGTTTGTCAGAAAGAGTGATTGATCTTTGTGCCTTAAGCACAGAAAAATTAAAAGTCAAGTGTAGGACTCTCAGCCAAAGGAATACACACACAGTCAAAAATGAAGACAAATTTGAAATTACAGGAAATAAACCCAACAAATAACTGACGGAGTCATCTAATCATTCCTTCACTCTGGCATTGGATGAGCTATTCTTGTGCCATTCCTGATAAATATTTGTCAAAACTGTTTTTATTAATTTCTCAGGTGGGATTTCCAATGCTCTCCCAGACTCTCTGCTCTAGTACTTCATTACCCTTCTTTGTGGAAAAAATTTCCTTATGTCCAACCTGTATTTGCCTTGTCATAATTTAAGATAATTTGTTGTCATCTGGCAGAGAGACAAAGGGAAGAGTTCACTCCCCTTTTCAGCCAAGTTCTCTGTTTTTCAAACTTCCAGTCTTTGCACAAAAAATATCCAACACCTTCATTTTTCCCCAAATGTGTCCTCCTAATTTTTATTATTGTCTTTGCTGTCTTTTGTTCTCTCTCCAGCTAATCCACATCTTAATGTTCTCCATCAGCCAAGCTGGCCACATACTGAAGACATGACCTCACTTAGAAATCTTACTGTTATAACAAAAAAGACACTTAATGAGTAAACACACATGTATCTCTGTCTTTTTTTGCTACCTATGGTATTCTTATTGGTAACTCACTTTAAACCTGAGTTCCTTTCTGAGGATCTGCTGCATTACATTCAAGCTTATGTGTGGTTTTCTATTCCTGCAAAAAAGCAGAGCTTTGCATTTTTTAGCTTATTGAATTACATTCTATTTTTCCAGGCTATTTGTCCAATTTATCAACACTGTTGTAGTTCTAATCCTGTCTTGTCATACATATATTGCCCAGCTGGTGCTCTCTGTGAACTTAATAAATGTGTTCTCCATTCTGTCCTGAAAATCACAAGGTAGCATAGGAAGGGTCTGTGCTATCTAAGTTCATGATACGCTCCACTGTAAACATACTTTCAGAATATTTGCAGGCGTTGGATTATGTCATCTCATCAACAAACACACTGTCTGCTGGTCATTGCCTTCTGTATAAAAATTAATTCAGGTTTTTCTTAATTTCTATTTCTTCAATAATGTCATCACTAATTAATACTTTCAAAGATGTTAGTTTTTCAGTAATCAGTCCCAAATGAGCCACTATTTTCATTTTGGTGCAGCCAGAGTCTCCTCTGGGAAGTTTTCCTCCAGGGAACCATGCTCACAAGTTTTCTGTGCTATCATTTGATAAAATATGGTGTTTCACAGTCTATGATAACTGCAGATAATTCATAGTAGCGCACATAATGAAAATGTATTTATTCTTTTATCTTATTTGGAGGCAAAGGAAGATCACACATTGGTCTAGAAGACTCCTGGAAGATCATCAACTAAACAAAGGGATGAACAAACTGATAGTTTTAAAACAATACAGTCCTGGCACAGTTAGCTTTATAAAAGGGGCACCAGGTGCCCAAAACATGGGTATGAAGGATTCCCTGGAAAAATACTCTGTTTATGATGCTAGCCACAATACAATTCAGTTTTCACAGCAGACAAGTTTCCTCTGAATGTTAGACACAGGACCACAAGGGAAGTGAAATATTTTTGCTGCCCACCAACAAGTTGAAACTTCTTATAAACAGGCAAACTAAGGGAGTGTAGATATTGTTGAACTGTATCAGTTTCCAAATGAATAAGCAAAAATCAGAAGTTGGTTATGAGCTCCTGAAAGGAAACTCATGTGGCAATAAATGAATGATGCTTTATAATTTTGGACTTCACTCAGATGGGTGAAGGTCCAAATGGCTGAAACACTCCTTCAGTGTTGAAGTTCTATTCAAAACTTCTCTAGACCTCTTGAAAAAATGGACAGAAATTCTATTCAGTAGATGTTTTGATGAATCTGTTTTTATAAAGAATTTTCCTACTTAGTTAAAACATCAATGAGAGCATCAATACTTCTGATACTCATCTTAATGGTATCATTAAGTGATACTGGTGGTGATGGTGAAACAAAAAAATTGTTTAAACCATTTAGAACCTTAAAGAAGTTTTAATTCAGTGTAAGGTCCGAAGTTACGAAGGTTAAACAGGAGGCTGTGCGCAAGTCCCATTTCATTGTAATAGAATGAAATGCCACTTTCCCACTCAATGATGCAGAACTGAAACTAGGTAAACTGTATTTTTGCCCCTACAAGCAATGGATTCACAGAGGTAAACCAAACAAATCTCTTGGTGAGGGACTGAGAAAGTCAACCGACCATGAGTTGGGGAAAGGTAAACCAACACTTGCTGATGAAAAAAGTATAATAGCAGTACACCTTGTTGTTGTCAGTCTGGCGGCAGTGGAGAGCTCTGAGTATTCCCTCCTTTGCCTATCACTTGTTGGAGTAGTTATGTTTGAAATATCTTTGGGGAAAACCTGTTCAAAACCCACCATTTGTGACAGAAGCCCTTATGTTTTCCTGTGAAGCTGGATCCTTGAGGATCTTAAAAATATCTTGCGGTCTTTGAGGATACCTG
Source organism: Scytalopus superciliaris (assembly GCA_013400415.1). Classification (NCBI taxonomy): domain Eukaryota; kingdom Metazoa; phylum Chordata; class Aves; order Passeriformes; family Rhinocryptidae; genus Scytalopus; species Scytalopus superciliaris. Next base: position 142,045 of record VXBX01002899.1, read on the forward strand.
GAACATTTGTGGTGATCCCTTTGCCACACACTAGCAACAGCAATCTGACATGAAGATGAGATGAACGTGCATTTTAGATGTCCTAAAAGGAGCAGGTACTCTATCCTTGACAAAGTATTTACAGCTCTGGTGGTCAGTCAACAAGTTTTTACTGATGTTCTTCCACAATCTCTTGACCACTTTATCTTGAGTTACCAATAAGTCCCCAAAGCTGCCTCTCTGCCACTTCATTTCTGCTCAGCATATGCAGGATCTGCTCCTACTGTCAGCAAGATCTTTCCAGCATTTGACACCTTTAACACCACCACAGGAACGACATCTGTTCACATGGCTGTCCTCACTGCTGGAGGAAACTCCTTTTCCCACCCAAGTCTTCTCACAAACAGGTTGCTGTGCTCCCTCTGATGAAGGTAACCTCTTCAGCTGAGGTAAGTACAATATTTTTTTTCTTCATTTATTATCAAGGAGGGACAACACAATGTAATTAAGTCAACTTGGGTATTCACAAAGCATAAGGAAAAGAAATAAGTGGCTCTGGAGTATAACTACTCCAAGTGAATAATGAGAAATAGAGATATTTTAAAGATATATGCAGTCATCTGTAACTTTGATCCCTATAGGAGATATAAATCAGCCCAGATCTCAGAAAAGCTTACTATTTCCTCTTATATCTCATGCTCTCACTTCTTCAGTACTTGTGATTAAAACCTTTTCCTTAGTCTTTTCCGAAATTATTTTCCATTGTCCTAAACTGAAAGTAATGCTACAAGCAATAATATTTAAAATTTGTCCATAACATTCATCAACATATTTTTGGATAAAATTTCTGTTGAACTTCCCACCCATCCCCCACCATGGAAAGTGCCCTTTGTCCAGGGAAAATGATATTTCACAGAAGTATATAAAGCCTGGAAATGAAGACATTTTGATTTAAGGGAACTCATGTGTTGTCACAGACTTCTTCATACCCTCGCTTCTCCTCTAGAAGCCAAGTAGTTTAGCTAAACACAAAGTCCCCAGTTGGCTTTGAAAGTACCACTCACACCTCCACAGCTCCACCATATGCTCTGGGACACTGAAGGATAATTCCATATGACAGCCCTGTCAGGGGGTCAGATGGAGTAAGTAAAACAAGCGAAATACAGTGCAAAACTAATACCACACTGCAATGTCATGGGCAGCTTTTATTTATTTAATTTTGTTTTACAGGCAAAGATCTTGCTTTTCCAAAGAAAATGTCATTAATGCTAATGATGTAGAAAAGACCCTCCACTTTCTGAAGAGACTAATGGTAATTATGACAATGGTCCACACACCATGGAGACCCTAGAGAAAGGATATGGTGACCCTCTTTCTCACTAAAGTTATTTTAGAGAAATAAATATACACCTCTACAAGTAATGGCGTTGAAGTAGAAATTACACCAGTTGAAAGGAGGTTCCTGTCCCACCATTAGTGTTGTTCTGCATTTTGTTGGTAGTAAAGGCATCCTTGGTTTTTCTTGATGTTTTTCTATGAGAGAGAATATATGAAAGTCATCAATAGGTCTGTCATTGCTGGTTATTGTACCACCAGCATGGCATCTCAGAATAGACATATTAAATATCCTTTTTTTTTTTTGTTTTTGCCTGGGGGGATAGTATAGCTGAAAACAACTTTTCATCTATCAAGGGCTTACTCCTGTGGGAATATGGAGATTTTAGCATTCAGTGTGCCAAGCTAAAAAGTGAATTTATGCTTGTGGATTTGTACTGTGAAGACTCAAGGAAGTGAGACATTACTCACTCTTAGATTGGACCGTTAATATTAGACTATTATTCAAAAAGGCAAAAAACCATATGTCTAAGATGGTGTATCATGACAAATTAGAAGGCAAGGAATGTGTTTGGGAGTGCTTGTTATTTTTGCTTCTAGCCAGTTTCAAAGTCTTTGTACTTTATTCTAAGAACCACAATCAAACTTTACTCCTCCTGATTCTTTCCCAAATGATTCTTTTCTGCAGAAATACAAGATACATTTTTCAGTTTTGTTTTGGGCTGCCAATTTCCTTTCACTCTTGACAACAACAACAAATCTCTAAAACAATTCTCCCACACTCAATATTTTGCTGACCAGCCCTTGAGGAATACAGAAGAATCAAGAATACAAAGTGGTTTGGCAACAAAATGGCAGCTCTGGATCCATTTGCTTCTTTTATGATGTGCTCCTTGTGGGGTTTACAACAGACCCTGCAATACCAGGAAAGAGTCTCTCTCGACCTATATTCAATTTACACAGGGTGTCCAGTCTTTATGGGCCTTAGAAAACAGAGATGTCACAGGAAGGGGGACTATGGCTACAGTGTCTGTGTGGGGGAACAAAAGGAACATGAAGAATTCCAGCTATGATCTGGAGAATCCTACTAGATTTCCTTTTTGTAGGTATTTAAAGTGTTATTTATGGCTCCATCCTCTTGACTTCTGTATTTGTTTGCCCTTCTGTATTTGTTGGGGTCTTTCAGCTGGCACTGTCTGCTATCTTGCTTAAGATTATATCAAGAGTCTGAAAGAGAAATGCACAATGGTGAGTGTCAATGGCCCTTCTTGGCACCATATTTAGGTTTCCTTAGGATAAATTCATTCCAGAAACTTTAGTTGGCATTACTTCAGGCAAAGTTTAAAGATATCTGCCAGTGCATTAGAAAAGGCTCTAACACAGAACTAAATGACACTGCCAGAAATGCTGTTGAAAGCAGAAAATTAAAGATTATGCTCTAGGGTATATCTTACTTGTTAAAGATGGAGAACATCTGAAGTGATGATTTTTATTTTTGGGGTAAAAATGGACCATGGGCTTTCTGGTTAAAAATTCTGCACTTACCATCTCAGCCTGCAGGCTGTTAAGAGTGCTGAGTAGTGTAGTCCAAAGGGATAACACCTAGACTAACTTTAGATCTCCTTGCAGACAGGACTTGAAACTGTACTGACAAAAAACTCCCATGAAAAGAGTGAAAAAGAAGATACATCCTGTTGAGCAGCTGGTGGATATTGCAGAAAACTCTGCTGACTTTTTGTGGTGGTTCCTCCGCTCCCCACCTCAGCCCATCCCACAGGCTGTCCCATCATCTGAGAAATGCTCCTTAGGTCTTGGCCTTGGCAACACTTGGGCCTTGGAACACTCTGAGCTTCACAGAAATACTGCCTATTCCCTGGAATCAGTGTTATCTAATAAGCTCCTTGCTTTTTTAATGAATATCCTAGAAAACTTTTTTTTTGCCTGAATAACAATTCAAGTGGAATAATATTTTTTGTTCTCGCACTTTCAAAGTGTGAGAACAAAAAGTGTGGCCAAGATGAAAGGCGGTTATGACTCAAGCCCACTCTTGCAGCTCTATAAACAGCAGCCCAAGAGAGACCCGTTGAGCTTCTTTGGGCTGCAGAAGGCTGTTACTGGTGTCTCTCTCTGAGCTGGGACACCTCCCAGAGTTAGTGGCTCTCATGTTTGCTAGATCTTGGAGGATCACTGGCTGACTGATCCTGGGCTGACATCTCACTCCTCAAGACTCGATCCTTCACTTGTTGAGAAGAATGCAAAAATATTCAACGTGAGTATTTCACGGAACTCCAGGGAAATTTTTCACGGATACCTTGTATGGACTCTTTATGTGCATGTGCTCTATCAAATGTGCTAGGAATACTGCTTTCCTAAATCCTTGAGTACTTTATAAGTAAGTTACTGTTATAGTACAGTAAATCATACATGGATCCTTTGTTAAATTGTATAAGTTAAGTCATTGGTTAAGTTAAATGCTGTTAAGTTAAATTAAATGTTGCCAGGCCTTTAGGCTGTATTTCTGTCTGTCCTTACCCATGCCATCTTTTTGTCTTTCCTCCCTTTCCTTGCCCCAACCTCCACATACACAGTCTTGCATTTATTTCAATGCAGACTGATATTGATTTTAAATTTCTGTGTGCTTTTTCTTGCTATATTTTAGCTACCTAGTAAGTAGAAGAGTGAACCTTACCAAGAACTCTGTCATGCTGTTGCATTTATATTAAACCTGCACGTGCTGATAGTTTTGCTGGCAATTTTTTAAGCAACTTTAAAGCACTCATTTCATAACACTTGTACAGGCAAAAGTAGTACAAGACCCCATGTAGAATACAAATATTAATACGTGAAAGTTTAAAGACTACTAGAGTTAAGAAAAATGTATTTTCCTGACATCTATTGCTTCCCACAGTAAAGATGTTTTTAAAGATCTGAATGGTTTTCATAGTGTCTTGTACAAGAGCCAAGACAAACATTATTATGTAACCTCAATTTAAATCCTCTGCTTCCCAGGTAACTTCAGATTGCTCATGAACATAAATCACAAAGGTCTGTGACAGAGATACCGTTACCAAGTGTTCTAAGTTTTGTTTCATCATGGGTCAGTGGCCTCAGAATTTTTTTTTAAGTGTCAAAGAAATAGTTTAAAGAACAGTGGCTCTGTCACTTCATGTTAAATATCTGCAACAGGTTTAGCAGCTGAAAGTCATGGGATTATCCAGCTTTACGAACCCTGCTGAGTAAGCTGAACTACAAGAAAGCTTTGTTTCTGATGGAAAAGGTGTCACCATGGCCCAGCAAATCAAACATACCAGAATTTACGTTCCAGCCTCTGAGCTATAATGGTCACTTGCAGCACTACATAAACAGCAAGGAAAATACTCTTTTGGCAGATACCCTAACCTGCATGAGTGGAGACTACATATAAGCTCTGAAGAAAAGCCTGATTAAAGCTGATCCCAGAGAAATTTTCCCTTGGAGACTGTTGGTGTCAGCAGGTTTGGATAATCTCTGTCATATTAGTGGCATTTGTATTGCATTAGTGATTTACATAGTTTACTACAACATTAAAATTGGTAGCACAAAGAGAGTGGTTAGTGTTTTATATCTGATATCTCTATCCACAACAAACTTTTAAAAACCACTAATAGAAATGGTTAGTATTTAAAAATTTATTCAGAAAAATAAAGCAAGGCTAAAAATATTGTAAGTTTTAAAAAGACTGCCAAAACCAAGGAAGTCTCAGATATATTTAGAAAAAAAACAAAATAAACTTTTTCTGTACTTTAGCAGTACATTGGAGCACAGACTTTTGTCAAATTGTCTGCTGATTTCTTTTGGTCTTTCCAAAGCTTGTGAAAGTGTATGCAATATGACCTGAATTTGGAATGGAACGTACATTTATTAAAATGGCAGCTGACATGAAGCTAGGAAGGACTGTGAATAAATTAGAGGGTAGGATTCAAATTAAAAAATCATCTTGACAGGTTGGGAGAGTGGACTGGAAAAAAAAAAAAAAAAGAAAAAGATGAAATTCAATAGAGACAAATGCAACAAGTGAAACAAAGACCTCACCTGGAGTGCTGTGTCAAGCTCTGGGGCCCCCAGCATGAGAAGGACATGAACCAGAGGGCATGGACATGGACGTGGTACTTAGGAGGGCCAGAAAGATGATCAGAGGGCTGGAGCACCTCTCCTTTGACAACAGGATGAGACAGTTGTGGTTGTTCAGCCTGGAGAACAAAAGGCTCAGGGAAAACCCTATAGCACCTTTCCAGCACCTAAAGAGAGCTTACAAGAAAGCCAGAAAGGGACAGAGTCATGTAGTGATAGGACAAGGGAGAATATAGGAAAGAAGAGAGATGTAGGTTAGATGTTGGCAAGAAATTCTTTACTCAGAAGGTGGTGAGGCACTGGAACAGGCTACCAAGAGAAGTTGTGAATGTTTCAGCCCTGGAAGTGTTCAAGGCCAGGCTGGATGGGGCCCTGAGCAACCTGGTCTGGTGGAAGATGTTCCTGCACATGGTGGGGAGGTTGGAAAGAGGTGGTGATCTTTACGGTCATTTCCAGCCTAAACCATTCTATATTTGATTCTGTGAACTCCCAGGCAGACTGTCAGATAGAAATTGTCAGCCATGGCAATCAAAGATAAGGAATAACCAGTGAGGCTGCAGTTCCTGCAGCCAAACAGATGAGTGTATTGTGAACTGCAGGTGGTGGTCAAGTCTCCCCCAGGCATGCCTCAGGTTTGGTTTAAGGCAATAACCTTCTAGAAAGTTGCAGACCAGCCAGAAGAGTATTACAGAGACACAATAACAGTTACAAGTCAAGGAAATGTGACCCTGAGATCACAGTGGTGTAAAGAAGAGTAGGCGGAAGAGCATGAAAACAGTTTTCAAATGTGTGAAAGGTTGCTATGAAAAGATGAGGAGGAACATCTGGTGCTCATGGCTGCAAAGCATAGGATGAGAAGCAGCAGTTTTAAATTGCAAGAAACATGTGGATCAGGCTTTATGAAAAGTACTGAAAAATTTAGGAATAGAAAATCATTGGAAAGGTTTTACAGATGGAGGCCAGGGGATCTCTAATATTAGAGGTCTTTAAGGACATCATACTGCTGAAAAACAGCCTGTCCTAACAGACATCTCTTGGGAATGACTAATCTGGGGAAATGGATCACATGTCCTCCTGATGCCCTTCATGGTCGTTTCCTTTCTTGGGTCTGTGAATTACAAGGGACAATACAACTATTGAGTGGGTAGTGTGACATTAAGGAAAAGGCAGAATGTCTCAGCATTCTGGAAAGAAAATATTTATCGGTATCTTCTGAATGATGCACAATGATCTAGAAGTACGTAATACCAGAATTTCTGGCATTTTTTCATTGCTGTCTATGTAGCCATTCCCTCTATGAAAATAATCCAGAACCAATATGTTAATGAATGCTTATGCTGCATCCAGAATATTCTAGATGAAAGGGATATAAAACTGCAAGTAATGATCCTTTATTTAGTATTACCATGGTTTGATAAATGCTAACTGATTCCAGTTTTGTAAGGAAGCACCAGTTTCTTTACATTAAGATCTGACTTTTGGAGGAAGTTGCAAACCAAATCCAACTCTTGATGAGCTTTAGATAAAAATATGTCATCAGCATTATAACTTCCACACTACTGCATGAAACACTCTGTTTGAAAGAGTTAACAGTATGAAGACCAGACAGCTGGAGATCCCTGACCTCTGCAGTGGTGGAGCCATAACTCCTTGCTTGTTTGCTGTCTCCTCTCCTGTAACAACCTTCCACCTACAGCAAACACAAGCCACAGTGCACATTTGAGCAGCTGTGACCTGTGCTGGAGGTCAGCTGCATTCCCAGGAGCTCCCGACTCATGAGAATTAAAAGGCAGTGTTATCTCATCCTTACTAACCCATAGAATGGTCTTGTGAGCCCAAACACCACCCCATCATTCTTCCCTCCAGAAGATATCTACACTGCACAAGTGTTATTGACACTACTGTCTTGTCATCTGCAAGATTTGTATCCCTTCCACAGATTTAAGTAATCATGACTATGATAAAGATAAAACTGTTTATTTTCTTTAGCTGTCAGTCTTAAGGCTGTAAGAGTACTTCTAATTTGTATTCTATACGATGTACAGCTATTAGTTACTTTTGTGATATTTATAGCTAAAAGCCTTGATCTTTAAAGTAAACAAAACCAGAAAAAAATCTGAGACAGGATCCAAGTTGGCATCCATATGGTTTGACAGAGAAAGTGACACTTTGACCTTCCTGGGGCTGAAATCCAGAGCACTTAGGCAGGTTCCTCAGCTTCTTACAGAGTGTTTAAGATGCATAAGGTACATCATAGAAGTCTTAAAAATAATATCGACTTTCTGCCGTGGAAATGCCCAAGTCTGAACAGGGAATTACCTGTAACTGTTCACCAGGAAAGTTCTGTGAATAGACTCATCTCCTAAATAAGGCCCTTTTCAGGTGCCTACACCTGTAAAGAATTCATTAATGCAAAGACCCTGTGACCTTTCCTAAAAGAAGCTGAATGGAAACGACCTTTTTTTTTTTGGGCAGCCACAAATAAGGCAGTGATATCAAGGCAGCATAGAGTGCCATCCTCTCCCATCATGCAACACAAAACAGAACTAATTCCAAATCCCTCTTTCACCTGAAGTTATGCCTCTGTGTTACTCTAGCAATCTAAAGTAATCACTCTGAGCAGAGAACCTGCCCTATGCTGGCCTGGCTCAACCTTCCAGGTTGCAAACACAAACAGTATAAAATATGTTCAGCTGGTTAAAAGCCTGTTGGTTATCTTCTAATGGAGAGTGGGGAGCCTGAGGCCACTCAGCTGCTAGCCAGACTCTCCCATAGCTTCCTGCAGGTCATGTAACTCTTGAACCTACTGAGATCAGTCGGAGGGTACATTGCCTAGATTCCATCTCAATCTCCTCTACCTCTCTAAGTACCATGTTAAAACATTCTCTAAAATGGAAGCATTGCTTTATTTTTGCTCAAGTATGAAGAGAAATATTCAAAACTTGGTCAAAATATTGAGTGTATTTTCAGTGTAGTCCAATTTGATATGCCTATAGCCAGGCCTCAGTGGAGCAATAAATAAATCTAGTTTCTGAACTGTGATGAATTTGAATATTATCGATATGCATTGTCACAAACATGAAGTGCTTCTGGGCATAGGCTCAAGAGAGCTGCGAATGCCCAGCAGGTGCAAAATGGGTGTCCATGGCTTCCAATCTTCTTCAGGGATATGTAGGAACTGAAGGAAAGACTCAAGGTCACAGTTTTAGAACACAGACACTTGTGATAGATCTACATCTGATTTCATGCAGCTGAATCTTTATTCAGTTTACTCTTAGTCACTTACTTTTAGTTATCTATATTTGTTAGACTGGACAATCAAGGTAAATGTGGGTAAGCAACTTTCCCAAGGCAAAGTATTCAGACTACCAGCTCCCCAAGTCAGCTGAATACAAGGAAAAGTCAATGGATTCAAGTTTTTTATTTAAGGATTTAGGTCTAAGGAACTTAATGAACAAATCTCAGAATAGTCAAGAAGCTCCTGATCCCTGGCCCAGCATCCTGCTACACTGCTGTTCCCATCGGTATGAGAGAGAAGATCACTCCAGTGAACCATTTGTGGCAATTTGAGCTATTAGAACAATTTCACTATTTAATTTCAAGGAGCAGCCACTGAAATTAAAGCAGAAACAAAAAACCCCCTATCTTTTCTCATGTGATTCCCATGAGAAAACAATTGGTCCCCCATGGTCATCTTTACATGGATTGCACATGACAATACCAACACACACAAATTAAGTAGATGCTTGGTATTTCCTCTTTCAGGAAATTAATTTTTCATAAGTTATTATAAAGTATTTTATTGAATCAGATCTTAAGTATCTTCCTTGCAGTGCCCCAGCCCTCACCACTTTCTTTTGCCTGAGCACTTTGCTCTTAGCCCATGAATAATGAAACTGAGCAATTACACACAAGCAATGCCTCCTGCTGCAAAGCCCAGAAACTAATCCGATGGGGACTTTCTCTTTTACTTTTGAAAGTCTGGGCACCCCTGAGGGGAAGAAGGTGATACTCACCCTTAGTAATCTGGGTAAAAGGCACAGTGGACATTTCACAGTGCTCTAGTTGCTCACTTTACTTAACCTTGTAAAAATTTTATAGTAGTCTAATGGGGTTGAAAACCCCCTGAATTTAAAAATTTCTTTACGCACCGCTGTTGTAGTTACTAGTAAGGAAATGTCAGCATTTATTTATGGTACCACAACATTATATGGTTCCTTCATGAGCTGTATAATTCTGATACTTTTCACCTCATTTGAAAGCTTGTTTCAAAAAGACCTTGGATAAATTTTGCAGCACTGCAGTTGTGAACACAGAGGTGAATCTACTGACACAGCTTCAGCAGATGCTTTTACTACTGTTCATTAACTTTAGCTCTACTGCCATCAGAATTATATAAGGAACATAAAGGAAATTAAAAAAAAAAAAAGACTCATGCAATTTGATTTCTGCTGTGTCATTTCCCACTGTTTTGCTCTTAGTACCTCAACAGACTGGCAATCAAACAGACTACTGAGATCACAGCACAGAAATGAATGGCAAGGGTTCAAAGTTGAAAATGCAATTATCTGTTCCACTTCCAAACAGAATTGCAAAATTATCTTCACTGAGATTGTAACAGAAAACTCCTTTCAGCTTTTGTTCTGGTTTGATTATGTAAAGATTTCTGCCCTTCCTTTTCCCTGTTCCTTCCTGCTTCCCATCCCTCTTCCTTTCTATCGACTCTTTTCAACTTACTGGTGATGTTTAGAAACACTTATTTTAGAAAAGGGGTATATTTCATGTGTTCAGTTTGAAAACAATCCCTCATTTTATGTTCATGTCACATATGCACATGGGGTACTTCAAATAATTGTTTTCTTTGGTTTTATGGGTACTCAATCTAAAGCCATAGTCAAATCTCTGTTATTCTACAGATATAAGATCAAACACGGTAAAATGAGCAACTAAGAAAACTTTTTTTTTCCTTTCTGCTGCAATTTATGAGCTTAGGAAGTGGAGGAAGTGGTGAAATGGGGAAAATGAAAGCCCAAGTCCTTATTCACCCAATCTTCATGTATATGAAAAAGAGCTACCTACCAAGTACCTGGTTTTATCTGTATAACAAAATAGGCATTTCCCATACACGTATTAGGCTGTCATGAAAGAATGCAAACTGAAGCTTGCAGGTGCTCCCCTAAGTGAGTTTTTAGTGGAGGAGATCTACAATTGTTAAGGATGATCTAAATAAGCAGATAATACAAGACATAAGAAGAAAGGCTTTTTCTGAATCCCCCCGGAGTATAAATTTTGGGGAAAAAGTACTATTCTTGACTTTTAAATGCATTTTTTCATTACTGTCTTTACATTGATGAATTTTTTTATTTCTAGTACATTTACATTTCTACACTATGTCTCTCCAATATTCATTAGTTATTGAATTATTTTTCCTGGGTCAATCAGGTGCTAATTGCTCTTACTATGAAAGACATAATCCAACACTACTGATAACATTGTTGTACCACCATAACTCCATTGAACTTAGTGGGATACTTTCTTAATTACTCCTGTGAAATTGCAAGAACAAGCAGCCACCTGACTTATTTTGGATCAAGTTCATTAAGGAAGGTGAGTAGTAACTGGTCAGATGTTACAAAACAAAAATCCTAGGCAAAACATTCAGTTTAGAATCCATGTGTTAGGAAATAAAACTCTCTACGTGAGCACACTGCTTGAGAGAAATGAATGAGAAAAGAAAAAGTTACTGGATTGAAAGGTGTTTTAATAGGAAACACTAAGCATGGATGTATCTAAAATCTCACCTTTTCATTAAAGCTCGAAATCCTCAACTATATTGGAATGTGGAACCTGATGTCCTCTCTTGGAAAAAACCCCTGCTTTGAAATAATCTCAAAAGTCTTTAAATGTGGGTGTTAGAGGGTAATTCTTTACATAATAGACCTTTTCACAACACCCCACTAATCAGGGTATGAGACTCATGGAGACTGTTCAGTTCTTTTCTCCACTAGAAAATTAAAATCAAAATTCACATACCAGAAAAACATGTGAACCACAAAGCAACAGTTAGTTTATTTTTCAATAAAGAATATTCAGCATATTACAGAAATTGTAAATGCATATTTCAACATTTAGTGTAAAATATTCACATTTAGAACAATTATCTGTAGCAATCTTATTGGTGACAGAAAAAATCCCTAGAAATTTTGAACACCAGATGATGTGGGGAGCCTCTCAGGACATAACTAACACAGTTATGTTAATAGGATAATAAGATTAATATTATTCACAGAATCACAGAATCTTCCAAGAGAGAAGAGATTCACAAGGATCATCAAGTCATAGTGGTCATGTAAAAATTTGTGCATTTCCAGGTATTGCTATCTGCTGCAAACTCAGTGCTACTGAACTTCAAAACTTTACATTCAGTTAAACCATTAGCCATCACCTTGGCTTTAACTGTATTGCTGCCTGTGTGACAGAATAGAGACGTATCAAATACATCACCATATCTTTCCTTTCAATCATTGCTCTCAGGTTCTTAGGGGACACACAGATGGAAAATGAACAAGTGAAAGGAAAGAAGAAGAAATAAAAAATTCAGGTCTGTTAACACACATAAATCCCCAGGCTTTTCTACAAGATTAAAGGCTCAAGCTAAGGGGATAAAGTTAATCTTAAATTTAAGACAAGTCACTTTTCTTTTTCACATCACAGTATTTTTTTTTTGGTTTTTTGCAGCAAGAACTAAACATTCTCTGATTTGTTCTTCCAGAAAATTTCTACGTTGAGTGATCTTTGCAGAGCATTTCTCAAAAAACTTTTAAAGCTATGCTTATTCTCAAACTCCTAGTAGAAATGTTGCAGTGAGTAGAAGATAGATGGATAAACAAATTATTTAATAGGAACAAGCATGTACTAGCATAGCTCAAACTTCAGCAAAGTCAGACGTGACGTAACTGTAATGCGGATTGCACAGTTCATCAAGATTCTGATTGCTGAGGAAAACTTAATAGACAGAGAAAGCTAGTGATAACCTTGAAAGCATTTGGTATAAAAATCTTCAATGAATCAAAATATGAATAACAGAGTTAATTTGGGAACATGGAAAATGCTTAGAAGAACATTTAATTTCTTTGTACAGCTTTCCTTTTTTTTCATTTGTGTGGCTTTTAAAGTTATCTTGTCCATAATGCATGCATTTTACTCATTATATTTAAATTTACCTCATCTAAAATGGTTTTGAATTGGGTAACAGTTTAGACTGAAAAATGCATATTTAAGTTCTGAACCACCATACAGATCAAATTTTATGTTTAAATTGTATTTCCCAAAAGCCTGAGAGTGTTAAATTCTGAGATATTAATGTTAGCATGTCTGCAGCCTTTTCACACTAGAGAATTTTAGGAAAAAATTCCCAGCTGTGTTAACATTGGTTCAGCTGTGGCAGCAGAAACTTGATGATTTGATCATCTTTCCTCTTTTAGTACAGAAGTGAACTATGTGAATTCACGTTCATTATTTTTTCCAGTTCAAAAACTAAATGCCTTGATGAATAGCAATTATTCAAGCACCCTCTTAAAAATTACCCAAAATTACCAAATACGTTCTCAGATAACCCAGACACTTTCATAAAGAAATACTGCCATTTTCTTGTCAATATTGTGATTTTTATGACTTCACAGCACATTTTGTCACTGAGTTTCATCTTCCCTATGATGCCTCATGATTTCCTTTTCAAAGAAGTGGTCCATCATAGGAGCTCTTGGCAAAAGGGAATTATCATAGATAGATAAGTTAGATAATGAAATAGCAGACATATGTACAATTTCCCAAGACCTCTAGACCATATTCAGGGATTGGAAGTTGATGATCTTTATGGCCCTTTTCAACCCAAGTCATTCTATCATTCTATGATATTTGAAGTGCAAGTATTCAGAAGAGGAGATTTATGACTTTCTGAAATCCCTTCCTCTGTAACAATATAAAAATATGGAAATAACCTTATTGAAAACAGTTTTTATAGCTAATTTTTAGCCTCTCTGAAAGTCCTTACTCTGTACCCTAGCACAGGTGAAACAGTGGTAAGGGGGGGGATCTTTTCCTTACATTTTCCTCATATGCCCAAAGCCAGTAATATAAACTGTATCTGAAAACACTTTGCCATGTTAAATAATACAGGCTCACAGCTGCGCTTTTTTTTTTTTTTTAAACTCAGTCTCACTGCATAGCTTTACAGAAAGAAAAAAAGAAAGAACTATGTTCTGAAATATTATTACCCAAACTGTATTGAATGGACCAAGTGGAGGAATCAAGAGTGACCAAGGAAGCTGAGGCACTTGAAGGGGAAAGGCTGTGTTCTGCTCCTGCTTTGCAGTCACTTGAAGCCAAGAAGTCTTGACACAAGTCTCATTCATTGATGGAAATACCTTCATTCAGCATTGCATAGTGTGAACCTCAGCAAAATAACTGCTGCTGGTGGGGCCTTATAAAGTTATGGGTAAAGCAACAGTAGCCTGGGAGGCCTCAGTGGGAAAGCCAGAAGCCACTGCCTATGTGCCCCATCTCACTCTCAGTCTGGTGTTTGTCCCCTGGCTGTGAATGCACACAGGGACCTTGACTGACAGCATAGGACAAATCTAAATTAAAGACCAAGTGAGGAAGCTGTGTCACAGTTCAAGGAAATTTTCAGGAGAGGTCTTTAATTCCCAGACTGCAATGGAACTCTTCAGTAAGGACAGACAATCCTAAATGACGTGGTAGATGCAGTTTCATCAAATTATGACAACTTCATGCTGAGAATCCCTGGCTGTTTTCTTGCACTGAGGATCTCTGTGAAAGACGTCTGAGGATAAATCCTTTTGTCTTTCCCTTCATGTTTCTCTTAATATAGGGCATCATGTATCCAGGTCCAAAACCCATGAGCCAGGGTAGACAATTAGAGACAGGGACAGTACGTTAACAGGAGATGCAAGGAAGAACCGGTGCCTGTTGCTTTTGCTGGTAGCATTATCTGCAGCTTTGAGTAAAATTCTACTTTTGCAATTAATTTGTTTGTCCATTTTCCAGACACTTGCACCAGGAAATATTTTCTCTAACTGTGAGTAGTTCCCTGAAAGGCAACTGAACAACTTGAAGTTAAACGTGTTTTCTGGAGGGGATGGTCATGGACCCATCTGATTGTGAAATGCATGTATTGCTGTTTATTTCTATATGCAGTCACTAGATTTTGCTGTATTTCAAACAAGGCAAAAATAATAAGCAAATAAAGAAAACCATGTCTAAGAGTCAACAAAGTTGCACATTTTTATGATCATTCCATTCCATGCCAGCAGAGTGACATTGGTAGGGGGATTTTTTATGTCTAATGGGCATATCCAGGCTCCTGCCAAAGGCGCTACATGCCAGATGAGTTGCTGCCAGGTTATAAACTTCGAAGGACTTCTTATCCAGAGGAATAAAAGAGTTTGCTCCCAGGCTACATTTTGTGATTTTATTAACAGATTCATTGCTACCTTACAGAGCTTCGTGAGTCAAAGAGCACCTTCAGTGCTGTCCAAACATCAGAGATGCATCCAAATGTCCCTGGTTATGTAAAGTTACCATTTTGACCTCAGATGGTTCTGGACAACCTCAGCATCCTCTTTTGGATTCAACAAAACACCAGGGTTTCACTTGGAAGATGAGACAGTTGTGAGCACAAGGAACAAGCCATGATATAGTTTGACAGAACAAAAGGGGAGAAATGCAATTTTCTGTGACTGTGTGAATTAGAATTTAATCAGAGGTACAAAATATAATGCAAAAGGTAATACCTTGCTTGGACGTGGATCAGCTCAGGAAAGCTTTTCAAAACATGCCCCCTACTTGAAACAAATACTTATATGCTCTCCTTACTAGAGATATCTTTACGAACCAAGACAGTAAAGCACTCAGACAACCATTAAGAGTCATTGAATTTGAGGCTCAGAGAGTCTGCCTCAAAATATGAAGAGCAATTCTGCAAAGAATATCCTATAAAATACAAGATAAAAATGCAGTAGATTTTGGGTCATAATAAGTTATTTTTAGGAAAGCAAAAATTTCAGAAAAATTATGTCAACTTTCTTTTTCATTTAGCTCTGCATTTCAGATACCTTAAAGAAAAAGAATTCATTGTAATTTTAAGTTTCTTTTTAAAAAAATGAAAGAAAAATTGAGAAGTTTGATCTACAAATTGACAAGTATGTTGATTGTTTTCTAATGCATTTTCCACTATGTACCTTTTGGCAAAACAGTTCAGTTTCATGATATCTTCAATTTTCAGTGAAAAAAGTTTTAACCCTACTTCACTCAGAAGCATCAGTGTATATAACCAATATGAAAACTACTTCATCCATTTCACCTCAAATCAGGTGAAGTATGTCTTCAAAAAACGTATTTAGAGGGTATTCATTGAAGTCTCACAAAGGTATCTGCTTTAAGTGATGTTTTTACCTATATCCTTCCTTTGGTCAATTGCTCTTTAACACTGTCAATCTTTTCAGAGCAATAGTAAATATTCTTTCATAAAGTAAACACTGTTCTCTGCTATGTACTATTATTCATATGTGTAAAGCTTCAATCAACTGTGTTATTTCAGCAGTCTGAAAAATAGGTGGGAGATACTGCTTTGATACTGCTCCCCCGTGGAATCTGGAGCAAATCACTGTGCAATGCTGCTTTTCTGCTTACAATGTCAAGTCTTTGAAAAGAAATTGTATTTCACGTTGTATTTGTATATTGCCTCTCAGCTGAGACCTCCAGATGCTACTATAATACTAAGATTAAATAGCAGTACTATCTGTTAAATAATGAATACTGCAAGCCTGCCGATGAGACATCCATTTGGGATGGGATATTAAACAACTTTCCCCAGGTCATGAGATTCATTATTGCCAGAGAAAGCATGGAGAGTGCAAGAGCTTCATGTTTAGAAAAGAGGTGCATGAAGACACTTGCAGGATCTCTGCTGGGGTAGTACACTCTTGCTGTGTTTGACCAGGTATTAAGCAAAGCGGCCTCAAAAATGATGACACTGCTCAGCAAAGGGGGAAACTGTTAGCATCTAAAAGCCATCTGAGAAGGACACTGTGATTTGGGGCTCCACCACTCCACAGATGAAAAACTGGACTAGAAATACAGAGGAAACAGTATCTTGGACTGCTCCTGTACTAATAAAATAGCCTCAGTGATCATTCCTGGGCACTGGAGAGCAGTCCCATGTACCAACTGAATGGCCCTGGCTGTGCACAAATTCAGGGCTGACCAGCAGCCTCTCACAGGATCCTCAGCCATGATTCATGATATCAGGAGCCATTCATGGGTCTGGAGCCACTCCTAGTTAACCATTTGCCTCCTGGCAAAGACACAGCTCTAGAGGGTAAGGGATGTGCATTGAATGGGCATATGGCATGTCCTGCCAGCTGTGCTCAAAGGCAGAGATTTGCCCTAGCATGTTAAACGTCCTCATACCTTCACTGGCACTTGTAGAACCTCTGAGCTCAGTCCTGAATTTAGGTCACTTTGAAGGTCAGACCAAGTTTGACTGCAAGGAGATTTGCTTTCTATGTGCATTGTGCTGGTCAGAGTACTGTTACTTCCTTCCCTCCGGTTTACCTTCAGTGGCTGTCAGAGACATCTCAGGGCCAGAAAGGAGCTATATGCACCTCCAGGACAGAACCAGCCACCCTGTTAATCACATGCTGTGGCATATAATAGTAAGTGCAGCCGACCTTTGCTGTACAGTACTCCTCTAACAGAGTCCTCGTGTGCGCCCTGACCACTTCTATACTCAGGCAGTTGCTTGGCAACACCAACATTTTCGATATTCACTTTCCAAGCATGAGGTAATAAACTCACCAATGAGGCTACAGCTCCTAATTTCCTCTGCTGTTTGCAGCAGAAGATAAAGGGAATCTGTGGTGTCTTAGTGATATGTCTAAACAACTGCCTGAAGACATTCTTTTGTTACAAATTTAATTTGTCTGTTTCAGCTGACAAGTCCTTTACTCCTAGTTGGCTGCCTCATGTTTGGAAATAAGGAGAGAGATGGAGCACCTCAGGACCTGCTGTTTCTCTCTGTGCATCAGCATACCAAACAGCAACTGCATGCCTGGTTGTCCTGCAGGATACAAACTACAGCCAGCACTTGCTGGACACAGTCAAGCAGTACAAACTGAACTGTGCAAGAGGATAATAAATACCACATTTCCTGACTGGGATGATGATACTTCTGGAGAAGGTGAAAAACTGAGATTTGTGAGGTATCTCCATCTGATGAACAAAAGGAGGCTCTGGGCTAGCATATCCTCCCTTCCTCCTCTCTCACGGAAAATAGCATGGTTTTGCAGCAAAAAGACAGGGTAGACTCAGCAGCCCAGGACTCACCCATTAATCACTGGTTTTCCTGAGCTGGTAAAATGAACTAATTGATTATCTTCTATTTGCTAAGAAATTGCTTAAAACTACCCAGAGGGCTCTGTGACTTCTCATGGTATATTTGACCAGAAAGCCTTCATGATATGTGACTGGGATTTTGTGTTTGATGTCACCATTGGATAAGCCAGTATCTTGAATTTCTAAATGCATTTGAGACGCACACACACAAAAAGGTGCAAACTCTCCTGTTACACAAAATAAACAAACTGATTGAGAAACAGAGTAAAATAAATTAATGTAATGTATTATTATGTAATAAAAAAAAAAGGCATCTTAGCCTGAGTTACTCTCTGGGCTTCTCCGTAAATCAGTGAAGAAGATGGATGGTGTGCCTTAAAGAAGAGAAGCCTGTGTATCCTTCCTGACTACAGAGAGAGTCTAAATGAGAACTTGAGGTTGGACATCTAACCTTGAATAGCTAATTTAGTTGAGATGAATCCTATCCAAATTTCTATAGATAACATACTGCTCTTTGGTTGGGGCAAATGAACTCTTCCTGAGGAAAGTCAGAGGAGAAAGAGAAAATTGCTAGTTAGCTGTTACACATAACAGCTTTCACACAGTCTGATGAGCAATCTGTTACCTGTGTCTGATTTTATGCAGAAACTATAAACAGACATCTGGAATTTTGGGGGAATAGATCAGTGCTAACTCCAGAGAAGTAGTTCTACTGGATCAAATTAAGAATTTATCCCTATTTCCATCTCCAGCAATGGCCAAGACCAAGTGTCTAGAAAAAAGATGCAGCAATAGGATAGAGTCTTAATGCTTCACAGCCAGAAATTCAAGGACTTGTTTGTCAGAGGCTGTATCAATATGTTTTTATTTAGGAATGTTGTATGGCCTTTTCTTCCACAGTTAATTTTCTTCAAAATAAAACCAAGTAGGATTTGTCAAAAAGCCATTTGGAATTTCCTGATTTTGAATGCTACCCAGAGGAACGAGAGAACAGGTGGCCATGGATTCTGATAAAAAACGGGATGAACTACCATGAATTGTGCCCACTCTGCTGAGTCTGTCTTAGTGTAGCAGGGTTTAATTTCATAGTCTGAGTTCATAAGAGAGACACCTATTTCTCCCTGTTATATAAAAATGTTTAAGGATGCAGGTTGCTTTGTAAATGTCAGCTATTACTTTTGCTAACATCAGCATATCATTGAGACAGCTGTTTGATATTCAAATTAATCACAAGGAAAATGTACTGCCCAGGATTTCACTAAGTGTACTGAGCAGGGATTCCCTATCGCATAAATGAGAGTACGAATGCAAGCATGAAAAGCTGAGGTGATGAAAAGAAAGATAACACCTTCAAATACTGATGCTGAGGCACGTGTTTCTAGCACAGCATTTCTCTCCTGCCATGCAAGAAGCACATTTCAAGTCCTGAGAGGTGCTGAGCATGAAAGCTGCAGCTATTTCTGATTGAAGAGTACTTCAGAGCTCTGAGGTTGTTGATGCTCTCTCCTCGCAACCCAGAACAGGAAGAAAGTCTGCCCATCCTAATACAGTGTATAACCTGAGAGATTTGTAAAAGAAGCAAGTTTCATAAACAGCCCCAGTGGTGTATGACTGAGCATCATACCTTGTAGCATATGAAGGGAAATGTCAAGCCCTGTCAGTGCTCTGCTTATGAGGATGGACAGCAACCTGTGTCTGTGCAGCCCAGCAGAAATGAATGTCATTTAAATCGCTTATGTACAGAACTGAGCAATGCTGTCAGCAGCCAGACCTCACCTTTCAAATATTCTACAACTTTTGGGAACCAAGAATAGGATTTGACAATGGATTTAACAACATAGTTTATAAATGCTTGCCAACCACCCACAGTTGCACTCAAATTTGTCTCTCACAAAACCTACTGTGGTGAGTCTATGGGCTCATATGGGTGCAGTGAGACTCATTGAGAGGGCAAGGCAAGAGTTTTAATTTATTAAACTCACATAAAAATATAAATCTTGCTTGTCAATACTTGAATCTAAAAGAACAGAAAATTAAAATAGTTATTTAAAGAGCAAAAGGAAGACAGAAAAGATAAGGTGAAGACATTTAGGATGATTTTGTTGGGGGAACAACATGATCATGAGGGACACAGTATTTAATGCCAGGCTGGAAATGAAGGCAAGGACAGAGTCATTCAAGATCTTAAAGGCAGGGACAGAAATACCAAACTAGTGCATGGTAGACAGTGCCAGTAGAGAAATGTTATGCCCTAATTGATGAGGAAGAGACACCATTGTACTATTGGCTGTTTGAATGGAAGGGTGTGGCTAACATTACTCACAGCAGAGTTGTTTTCTGTCTGTCTTTCTACAATTGCCATGTATTCCTTTCACTTCAAATTGACTGCACTTTTTTTGTAGTGACACCATGAATGACATTTTTCCCACAATGAGATCAATACTAGACAATACTAAGTGACAAAGCCGTAACTATCCTTAGAAAGCTACAAAGCAATGAAAATCTAGTTTAATTTACATTATACACTTTCATAAATTATCTACCCTGATAATAAGACAGAAGTTAGCACAACATAACATAGCATGTGCCAGAAGAGTGAGAAGTCCATCTTGTAAAGTCAGTTTCTGAAGGCAGTGTAGTCTCCATTCTAGGTGCAGTGCTGTGACTCTTAATCTTGGTTTTGAGAGATGACAAGGTCTGCAAAGATAATCATACGATCCCCTCTTTATTAGTGCTTGCACTTGGCACAAATACAACTTGCTCTCACAGTTTGCACCATAATAAAATAAGCAAAACAGACAAGTTTTCCATCTCTGCCACCTTTTCTCATGGAAAGGTGAGTCAATTTAAGGGCTGGCAAAGGGATTGCTGGGCATGTCTCCTTGAAATCCCACTCTCCTGACATTCTCCCCTGGGGCAACCAAAACCATACAGTCTCAGACCCCTACTTACATCCATTACAGTCCTTTCAACTTTTGATTTCATAAAAGGAGGCAAGTGTCACGGTTGCTCTGTAGTAACCCTGTAATCTTTTCATCACCCTAGGGTCTCCCTGAGTTAATAACCAGGGGTAGAGTGCATTGCCTAACACTGCAGTAGGACTGTTGGGTCAGAGTGTTGACATTTGCAGTGTTGCTCTTTCAGGGTCTTGCCATTCTGTTTTCCACCTTGTTTTCATACTTCAGAAAGTGTCTTCTTCCACTCCCACAGACTGTGCCTCACTCATATCAAAAACTGAAATTATGACTTGAGGCTGGATACCACCAAGGATTTTATACTCTCACACTTGGGATTTCTGTAGCCATCCAAATGTGCCACATTCCCTATATGCTATCTCAAACATATTGAAAAAATGCACTTATCATGCAGGAAATCACTAATATATGAGTTCAAGCAGAGTGTGAAACATGGGATGATGATGATTAGATAATGATTCCATTATCTGTACAAATGCAATGCTACTATAGTAGTTCATAATAAAATAACATATCTGACATCTGCAGCTGAGATTTTCAAAACTGTCTAGGGGACTGAAGTACACAGTCATCATTAATGTTAATGTTTCTGTGTCCCCTCCATCACTTAAAAAATTTCAATCTATGTTTCGAGAGAAAGTAATATGCTAAGTACAAGATAATTTCAAGTCTGAAGGTCATAGATATCACAAGGGATTCATGATGGCCTTTACCACAGTAAAATATGAAGCACAGATGCTTTCGTGGGAAACTTGTTCCACCTCAAAAGAAAAATTAAATAAGTAGCTTCAGAATTCCTCATGAAAGGAACTGTGGGAGAAAAACAATTAACAGTTTCATTGCAGTATTTTCATTTATTTTTCTGAGATTTTTTACTGAGAAACCTCTTTTTACATTACTTTTTAGCACTGTCATTTCAGAACGGAATATTGATGTGGAATAAGAACATGTAAGAGCTGAAGTATTTTCATATGGAAAATTTTTACATTCATTAGGTAGCATTGATAGAAAGGGATTTCTTTTCTGGATGAAGATGCCACCTCCTTGCAGTGCAATGAAATAATACAGACTTTTTAAAGATAAAACCTAATCTAAATATGCAACAAAAATGAATCAACAGACTTATTTTTTTAATAATTTTTTAAAATAAGATAGAAACAAACACAATTTTCTCCGCAAGTGATTTTTTCCCATATGAAATGATTTTATATATAAAAAGAGAAAACAACAAAAAGAACACAAATAAACAAAACCAAACAAACAGAAAACCAAAAAAACCACCAAGCTACTTCTTTGCAGACAAACATTTCCTGAGGTGGGCTTGGAACTGGCAATATCATTTAAAATTTAAAATATGACATAAAATTAAAATGTGGCATAAATATATATTAAAATATGATTTAAAATTAAAATATTACAGACATGAAAGTGAACCATTAAGTTAATTTATACATTAGCAGATGATATACATTCACACATAAATGGTTTAAAAGGAAGTTAAATGCAGTATATAGTTCTGAAATCAAGGGGGAGCTGATTTGAATATAATGTGATACCCTACTGAAATGGCAGCTATTTATTCAGCTCTACTGCCCTCTATCAAAGACTTGCAAATAGAGGAGCAAAATGCTTTTGTGTCAGTCACTACAAAAGATATCTCTCCTTATTCTTATGATGGGAAATTCTTTTACTACAGACATATTACAAGTGAGCATACTTACTTAGTAATGGGAAACACAGAAATTAAAGAAAAAAAAAGATGATTTTTCCAGGAATGCTGAGGTAGCATTTTCAAACAGTGTCAAATTATGTAAAGTCACTACATGTTTACAGACACACATAATTTCATGGCTCCTGCTTCTATTATTTAGCTTGTTAATTGAACGACTTGGTAAATTCAAGTAAATTAAATATCTGATGAAGGATGGGTCATCCAGAGCATTATTCTGCCTTCAGAGAAATTATGTTGATAAACTGATGATGAAGTTCATAGGTGCCAAAGTAAGAAAAAGAAATTCAAAGAGTTTTTCAGATTTGTAAGATACTTTTGAGACCTCAAATGCACTTGTATGCACAAACAGTAAAATGTTTCCTGATGATGGTCTGCCTCACAGTTCATTTGCCTGAAAATCTCTTGGCAGCCATCTGGATTAGGTTGAAATAAAATGTAATACTAAGTCCCTAATCTGACAGTGATAAGCTAGTGACAATGATTATTCATGAGTTTATAGGGAGAGTAGACCTTGAGAGGCAGATGTAAGTCCTTTCTTTCGGGCCCAATTTCAGTGCTTTGAATGCATTGGAACCACTTCAGAACATAATGTTTGTTATATATAATGAAAAAAAATGCTACTTTAATTAGCTTGACATCTAATTGTTTCCTAATTTTAAAATGTTGTTCTAAAGAAAAAGAAAGAAACAAATTTATTTCACAAGGTTTGCTGCATATGTACCCTCACACAAAAATTTAAAAAAAAAAAGAGTTGTTTTTGTTAAACTGATGCTTCAAAGTTAATGAAATGGCTTGGCCTTGTTTCAGAGAGCAACTGTTCTAAAGTAGGGGGGATAATACTTCACTGTTTTATTGAAATAAACTTTGTGGGTGTTTCAGAAGCACTTAACTTTGACTGAACTTTGTTCTCATGAATTAATCTAAAAGACT
Source organism: Scytalopus superciliaris (assembly GCA_013400415.1). Taxonomy (NCBI): domain Eukaryota; kingdom Metazoa; phylum Chordata; class Aves; order Passeriformes; family Rhinocryptidae; genus Scytalopus; species Scytalopus superciliaris. The sequence goes on from VXBX01002899.1 coordinate 165,520, forward strand.
CAGCGAATGTAAAAAGTGCTTTAATCATCATGGGCCTAATCCAATGTCTTTTTAAGTCAACAGACAGTTTTTCATTGACTTCCCTGCACTTTGGATCAACCTTTAAATTTACTCAGGCTAAGATGAGAATTTAGGGAATGGGTTTTATAGGGAGCTCTCTGTTTTAATTTTATGAAAGCTAAGGATACTTCCCAAGTAAAGTTTTGTATCTGTTAGTCTGTGCCTTTCTCTATGTATGTGTAGTTTAATAAGGAAGTGTGGTATAAGTAGGAAGGAGTTGTTTAATGTCATCACTCATGCAGAGAAAACAGCTCGTTCATCCTTGCAAATGTGTCATCTGTATCTAGGAACTTCCCTCCTGAATCCGATATTTCTGCTGCAAGCCATGCACAGCCACAGAAGCTGTGCCATATTGTGAATATCTTGATGGGTACACGGTTCACTGGGTAGAAAACTGTCTGAATGTCTGGGCTCAGAGCATGGTGGTGAATGGAGTTACATCCAGCTGGCAGTCAGTCACCAGTGGTGTTCCCCAGGGCTCAGTATTTGGGTCAGTCTGCTGTAATACCTGTATCCACAATCTGGATGAAGGGTTTAGGTGCAGCCTCAGCAAGTTTGCAGATGTCACCAAGTTGCTCATGAGTATTGATGTATTGGTGGGTAGGAAGGCTCTACAGAGCTGTGCTACAGGCAGGGGTAGAAAGGCTGGAAAGCTGTCCAGCGGAAAAATGTGCTGAAAATGTGCCCATGTGGCCAAGAAGGTCAATGGCATCCTGGTCTGTATCAGCAGGAAGAGTGCAACAATTGTCTGCCTACACTCAGCACTGATGAGGCCACACGTCGAGTCCTGTGTCCAGTTCTGGGGTCCTCACAACAAGAAAGACGTTGAAGTGCTGGAACCTGTCCAGAGAAGTGCAACAGAGTTGATGAAAGGTTTGGAGCACAAGTCTTATGAGGAGCAACTGAAGGAGCCAGGTCTGGAGAAAAGGAGGCTCAGGGGAGACTTAATTGCTCCCTACAACTACCTGCAAGATTGTAGACGGGTGAGTGTTTTGGTCTCTTCTCCCAAGGAACAAGCCACAGGACAAGAGAAAAGGGCCTCAGGTTGTGCCAGAAGAGGTTTAGATTGGATATTAAGAAAAATGCCTTCACCGAAAGTCACTGAAACGTCAAGCATTGGACCAGGGAAGTCATAGATTCACTCGCCCTGGAGTTATTTAAGTCATGAGTAGATGTGGCACATAGATACATGGTTTAGTTGCGGACGGCAGTGGTGTGCTCACAGTTGGACTTCATGATCTTAAAGGTCTTTTCCAACCTAAATGCTTCTATGATTCTTTTAGAAGCTCATGCTTAGTGTAGGAAAGCACTTGCTTTTTTGCCTTCTCCCAACGGAGAACTTAAATTGCTTCTGAAAAGTGAGAGGTATGGAAAGCTGCAGCCCAAGCACAGTTGCTGCATTTGCAGACTCCCATGTCTGGCTCCATTGCATTCTAATGCACAACCTTTATTCTCTGTGGAATAGCCTACATGACAAACAGTTGGGTCCTTCATTGATAATTCAAGTGCCAGCAGTTCATAGGAGCAATTTGGAATAAACTAGGAGAAGCAATATTCATATTGGTTAGAGAAACCCTCATGGGAAAAAGCATCATCTTAGAATCAAGTCCACGCACACCATTATCTAACTCTAAGTACTGGCAGTGGTAATAATTATTTCTTTATTTGTAGTAAAATGGCATCTAGGTGTTCCAGCTAAGAGTGGGAGACTACAGAAAGAAACTCATTGCCCAAAGATCTGCTCCCTGCTCCAAGAAACTTCAAGCCTAAACTCATGTAAGCTGTAAAGGTAAGGCAATCAGCTTACTGTCATCTAGTTGGGCTAGGATAGCCTTTGATGGAAACAAAATTATTTACTTCCATCTACTGCTCCAACTACCACCCTACACTCCTTTTCGTCTATGATATGAACCTTTTTTCCCCTCTCCTAAGCTTCCTTTCTACATTCCTTCTGCTTTTGCTTGCACATAGGGGTAACAGGTAAGAACTGAACTAAAAGTTCAGAGGCGTTGAACATACATCCAAAGTTATTCTCTCTGCTGTTTACAGATGTGACCATAATGGGTTACAGAGTTGCAAGCACTAAATACTCTCCTGGGATCCAGGAATATACCGGAACATGGCTGTATCCAGGCTGGATCTTTCCCTCTGTCAGAAGAAATAATTGTCCCGCCATGAGGCTAGAACTACCCATTGGAACTATTGAGAGATAACAGCCCTTTTGGCCTCTCTACCAAGTACACACACAGTGGAGAACTGCTCCTTCCTATTACCACTGGATGTGACTTACAATATTCAGGTTTAATCTCACTCTGATGCATGAGGTTGGTACAAATTCTGCCCTCAGCCCTCTTTGAGTATTAACAACACTAATGAAATTACTCTGGGGCTGTCATTTTTCATCTTGATATTATGTTGCTTATCTGCATTGCAGCACTTTTCTCCCAAGGACTCCAACTTTGCTTTGTAGTTATAAGACTATTCAGGAACGATCTGAAGGCTCAGTCAAACCAGAATCATCAGGGGACTAACCTTTAACACCCTGGGAAAGGGAGAAGCCAAAATTAATCTTCAAACCAAGTTTCCTCCTTTAACACAGAGCCAATGGGGAATTTGTTTGTGGTTGCGAAGGGACGTTAGTTATATCTAACCAGAGCTCCCCTCTGAGCACATTCTCAGCAGAGATAGCCATGAACCTGGGAGTCAGTTTGAGAGTTCAGCTAGAATCAGTGCTCACAGAAAGATGGTTTCAAGACTACTGACTACACAAAATCACAGTAATCGATTCAACTAGTACAAAACAAGACTTATAAAAATGACTGAAGGGTGTGAAACTGATATTCTAGGTGGGTCATGGAGACTTTCCTACTCCTACACAACATTTTCCAGTTTCACAGGTCTCCCGTTTCCAAGACTGCAAGAGTGATGATGAGTTGCTCCATCCCCATTATCTTGGGGAAGCAGTAGTTGCTGTCCTTGGCAAAAGAATACAACTTTTGACTTCAGTATTATTTCAGTCATGTAGCCCCATTCTCAGATCTACTCCTTTGGAATCTACAAGGATCCATGGCACCGGCAGACCTAGAAAAACTGGTAGGTGAGGAAGAAATTGCTCATCAGACCCTAGAATTGTTGTAGTATTTTTTTTATACACAGCAAATAAATTGCAGAATAAAAAATAAATTAAGAACATGCATCAGAATGGGATGACAGGGAGAATAGGCTACAGTGGGATATAAAAAGGGAAAACTACAATTATCAGAGACCAAGGGAAAAATCATAAGTAGATCCATGACAGGAGGTTACATGCTTGAACATTGTAGCTTTTCCAGAATTTTTCTGCAAATAATTAGAAAAATTCCCCAAAGCAGAGAGAGAAATTTCTCAGCAAAGAAGTGACCATTTTTGCAATGCACACTACCGTACACAGAGTACTCCCATTGTTTAGCCCTAAGCACACTGTGTGCCCTGCAGTGCTTCATGACAGAGAAAATCCACCTGCCTTAGTGTTGTAGGTGAAAAAAATATTTCTCCCTCTTCCAGAGATACTTATCCACTGTCTGGCAGTAATATGCTCTGCCTTGATTTTATCACAAGGCCTCCACAAAGGAGTTTTTGGTTCTGCCCAGGCACCTGGTAGCAGTCCCACCTACCAGCTCATAAACACACCTCTGAAGCCTGAAGTAGCTGTGGTGATACTCTGGGGACATCCTGGAGCCAAAAGTCAGCAGAAATCATACAAAGTACAAGTAGATATTCTGCAGGTAATTAAACAACCCTAGGATCTTTTCAGAGGGATCTACAGTTAGAAACAAGTGCTTTATAGGATAGAAATCGGTAAACTAATTTTGCCCTGTTTTCAACAGAGCACAAGGAGAGTGGTGGCAGAAGGCAGCTGCTGTTGCAGGAACAGCCAGCTCAGCTGGTCACTGTAAATGGGATATCAGATAGAAACAGTTATTTCATTGTGTTTTCCTAAAAGTGACAGATTACTAATCCTTGTTCTATGATAGTATATATGTAGAATGTATTTGGTTGCAGGCTTTTGATTCTTTTGAACCAACTCCTAATGGCTACAAGTCAGTCATGTAAAAAAACGTATGTAGTATCTAATTACATGGCACGGTGATGGGCCTGCACCCTCCAAGAAGGGCCCTGATCATTACAAAAATACTTACAAAAAAAAAATTAACAAACAAACAAACNCTAATTTTCCTGTCCTCTCTCTACTTCTATGCTGGCACACTTCCAAGGATCACTTGGAACCAGTGGAACTGGCTGTGATTCAAGAGTCCATACACACACACACAAACAAAAAACGGATTACACAGCAGAGCAACAAGACCAAAGACCATTTGAAATGGATTGCTTGCTCAAAAGGAACTGGTTCTTGGAAGGGACATGGCTGTGCTAGTTAATCAGTACTGTCGAAATAGATGTCTTTATCACACCCTGTTATTTATTTTGCACCAAGAAAGCAACAGTACCTGGTGAAGTTTGGGATGAAAGCACAACATTGCAAATTGCTTTTCTAGTACTGAAGAGAACAGATTTATGGAGGAGATTGCTCGAAAAATGTACTGCAGTATAACATTGGGGGTGAAGGGAAAACGAAATACATGTGTAATATTGCTGACTACACTGCTGACAGAGCAATTGTTCTGGAGCAAATAATTTTTACAGTGCAACTGAAAAAAAAGCCACCAACCATATTCTGAGATCAGATTGGTTAGAATACAAGATCTTTGACATAAACAGAAAAGAAACTTTCCTCTGGCAACAAAGAAAAAAACAGAGAAAAGCCTCTGATTAAAAATTAAATAATGCACCTCGAGTATTGACCCTCAGGTCATCTGCATGACAGTGCATCACTGATGAAGAACACTAGGCTCCTTGCAGCTACAGGTCTTCCAAAAGAGCAGTCTGGGGATCATAGAGTTTCATTTCTGTACCAGAAATTGGTGTTCAAACTTACTGTTTCTTACCGGACTGTGAAACGCAAAGGAGTAGATGAGAACTCAGGTGGGAGTGGTAGTTGGCTATGATTAAACCCCATCACGTGTTACAAATGTGACTGGAACCTAGAATTTTCAGTTACCACAAGCAAAATATTATCAATTCAATATATGTATTGAATGCATATTTAGCTATGTCTTTTTCAATTGAAATAGCTACAAGTTTCTTCAATATATAGAAATGAATCCATTCTGATTAGCAATAGTTTGATTTTTCATTTTAACACCTCAAAACTTGAGTTCATCTGAAATGAGAATGAAATGAAGTATATTTCAAACCAAATTAGAGATAGCATAAGAAAAAAAATGAACTATTATGAGGGGGTTATTCAACATTGGGCCATTTGTTACAATCAGCAATGAAGGTCCTTATGATGGTGACCAAGCCTATAAGCAGACAAATCAGAAAAAAATTTATTTAGAATAAAAGTATTGATGTCTTCAAGCTTGTTACTATTCCAGTGAGAATTTCCCTTCTATTACATGGGGAAACACAACTTAAAGCTTTGGTGAAATCTCAAGTATCAAGTCAAGATCCTAGCACTGAATCAGATAGAGTGGAGATTTGACAAAGAATTTCTCAAACTTTTCTTGTAACTTCTTTTGAAGAAATAAATGCTCATTGAAACAGAGTGGAAAAGATGACCTCAGTCTTCCCAAACTCAGGTGAACACCTGTAAAGTTACCAGTGAATATCTTCCATGGGTTTGGACACCAAGATTTATCTGGTCCTGGGAACTTACATGAAACACCTGTCTATACAAATACATATAAACAGTAATATAATCTGAAAGAAGGGCTTTTCAAAAACAACATTCAGTCCATCTCTACAGTTTACACACTGATGGCATGAATGTCCTGGATATACATTCTGTATAGTTGTTGCTTATGAAGTTCCAGATTCCAGATTCACTTACAAGCCTGATTTCTAACTAATGAAACATCTAGACTTAAGCACATGTATTTTATATCCACAAAATCTGCTTATTGGTGTAAAACTGCTTGCTCAAAATGGCAGAATTATTACTTAATGTAATGGTTACAGATTAGACAAACAGCTAGGGATTAATTTTCTGAAGTTTCTCTTTTTTTTTCTTTTCCTTTTTTTTTTTACTTTTTTGTTTCCACTGCCTAATTTCAATATTTGTATTAAAAAACAGAACAAAACTAAACTGAAAAAATCCAGGCTTGCTCTTCATTTAGATCTGAGCTTTTCTTGAAAGTGTCTATGGTTTAACCCCAGCTCAGCCACACACAGCCAGTCACTCACTGCTCCCACAGAGGGATGGGGGAGAGAGAATGGAAAAAGGAGAAAGTTCAAGGGTTGAGATGAGGACAGCTGAAAAGGTAAAGAAAAAGCCATGCATACATGCAAAGCAAAACAAGGAACTCATTTGCTGCTTGCCATGGGCAGGCAGGTGTTCAGCCATTCCCAGGAAAGCAGAACTCCATCATGTGAAAAGCACCATCACTCTAAACATACCTCACCGTCTTCTTTTTCCCCAGACTATATGCTGAGCAAAAAGCCAGATGATATGCAATATTCCTGTGGTCAGTTGGGGCCCACTGTCCCAGCTGTGTCTCCCCCCAGCTCCTTGTGCATCCACAGCCTCCCCACAGGTGGAACTGGGTGAGAGGTAAAAAAGACCTTGACTCTGTGTGAGTCCTGCTCAGCAATAGCTAAATCATCCCTGTGTTATTGACACTGTTTCCAGTGCAAAAATAAAACATATTCCTAATACTGTGAAGAAAATTAACTCTATCCCAGCCAAAACAAGCATAAATACAAAGATTAGTTCATCTGTTCTTCACCTCCCCCTTCCCCTGCCCTGCCCCCAATTTCAGTTCTGCAAGCACACTTGGAGAGTAAATTTCTGAGACTATCTTCCCTCAATATCCATATTTTTCTTTGCTATGTTTTCAAAACATAAAATTAGTCCTTGTAATACCAACACAAATAATCTACCTTTGTATTACAATGAAAAGAAGCAGAAAGCCCTTATTCAGTATAAGCTCTATTTTCAATAAAAGTGAAAGAAGGAGAAAATAACTCAGATAATTTGTTGCATTTCACCTTTCTCCCACCTTTCAATAAGGACCGTGACCTTGACCATGTACCACCTGCATATCAGAGAATAGCTTGAGGAATGTGTGTCACCTAGAGATCTTCTAGTATTGTGGAGTGAGAACAAAAACCAAGGTTAAACACTCAAATATTAACAGAATAAGCTGGGGGGGGGGAAAAGGAGAAGCATCCAAGAACAAAAGGATTTATGAAGCAAAAATCAAAAATACCCTTTAATTTAATGATTTAATTCCTGGAATGTCTGAAATTTGGTTGGAAAGCTGTATTTCATAAATTTCTTAAATTCTTTATAGGTAGAAGCTGCAGTTTGTATATTCTCAAACTCAGTTTGACACATTCATTGTTTTGAACAATTCAATCATTTATTAACTCTTTCCTTTGGTTTGTAAACCTCACAAAGCTGTGGTCTGCCTGAAGTTCATGCAGTGGATCACAGGTGCAAAAAACCACAGTAGAGGGAGAAGGCAGTGGCAGCACAGGATGGAAAGCAGCCCCAAGGCTCCTGACTCCAGGTCTTTCAAACATCTCACTGCACTCACAAGGGCTCCCATCAAGGCACAGCCTTGCTGAGGAGTTTGGGTGCTTTGGACAAAGAGGGCTCTCCTGGGTTTTTTTTTTCCTTTTCTTTTTTTTTTTTTTTTTTTTTTTGAAAAAGGGATGACAAAATGTAAGAACTGTCAGATAAGAAAAGCATCCTACAGTGCTTCCAAAAAAGAGTTTTGAGAAAGGATTTGAGAAGGTACTATTTAAAAGAGATTTGCTGCTTTTAGCTGGAAAACTGCCTCTGTGTTGTTTCAATCTTCATGTTTTCAGGCATGGAGCTCCTTTCAGAATAACTATTATTTCTGGCCATGGGAAATACTATAAACTTCACTATTTATAGCCTACTTCTTCTCGCCCTGGTGGCACTAGATCCCAGCACTGATAACTGTCCTGTCTGTGTCCCACTTGTTCCCCCAGACTTCTCCTCCAGCACATGGGTACCTTGCTGACCCTTCCTGCGGGGAACCTGGAGAACCCTCACCTGTCCTTCCTCCAGCCTCTCCTGGCAAGGCTCCCAGCTGAAATTTTGGCCATTTTCATATGGGGTTAAAAAACCAGCATCAATTTCCCATGAAAGCCAGAAATGGAAGACATACCCAGTGATTTTTCTGTAAACTACTTACCTTTTCTTTTTTTTTTT
>VXBX01002899.1:174280-206907 GCA_013400415.1 Scytalopus superciliaris
AAAAAAGGAAGGAAAAAAATAAGTAATGCATTTGGCAAATAATCTGACCAAAGAAATTTAATTTACCTTAAAAATATTTCCTTTGCACACTCAACCCAAAATTATTTTTTCTTTACTTTCAGAAATACCAGCAAAACAAAAGATTCACTATTTACACAGCTGTTTTCCTGACAAATATGCCTCAGTCTCAGGGCTACATTTCTTATTCCTGGCTGGGCTTCCCAAGAACATTCCACTAGTTAATAGTAGTAACATGGGTCCATTCAGGCTTGAGGTAGGGAGGTAGGTGGTGTTTAGAGGATTTTTGCCCACTATTATTCAATCTGAATAGATTCCATTTTAGCATTTATTAATTTCTCAAAATAAGGATAAAATTTTATGCTGCAGTTTGTTCTTTGATTTGGATGGAAGGTTCAAGATTCTAAAAATTGCATTCATACACGATCTAATACAAGTTTCCTTCTTCAGAAGGTTTTATCACTTCCTTACCATTCTCATTATTTATATACATATATATAGGTTAAAATTCTTGTAGAAGTCTTGTTTGTGGCCTAGTCTTTCTTACTGGCATTTTACATCCTAATTTTGGATACCTACTGCATCAAGCTTTTGGGCTGCTCGAAGCTTTGCCCACAAACTTTGATTTGGTTATTCTGATAAGATACTTCATGTTTTTTCTCAGTCTTGGAATTTACTTCTGCTGAAGCTGTGGGACTGTCTTGTTTCACTAGGGTTTAATCTTACATGAAAAATAGTGACCCAGTGTTTTCTTTAGCATTTAATCAATGTCACACCAAAAAGATCTTACTTTTTACACCTTCACAGCTTGTCTGAAATTTATAGCTTTTTCTCTTTTGCACCTTCCCATTTTAAGTTCTCTGAACAGTGATCTTAGACTCTAGTAAGTCTTACCTTTCACTAGTTAACTCACCTTCTCTCACTTTATTTCACCATTTTGTTTTATTTATTCACTAGACATAATTTTCTGACACTACTTGTCTTTCTTGTTTCACTGAATGTTTTTCCTACTTTGAACTTCTGTGCCATGGTTCCCCTGTCCCTCACCATCTCTGCATCCTCCATGGAGCTTTCTTGGATCTACTTTTTTTATGTGTCGGCTCTTTCCCTCATGCCGATGCTCTAATGCCTTTTTTCCTTATATTTTTACTCCAAATCCTTTATGTTGACGTTTTCCTGTGCTTTCCTCCTAAAACTCTCCAGATGCACATATACTAACATAATCCTCATTTCATCCAAAGGCGAGAACCACCCTTTGCATGACTGATCTGAGTAACCACAGAAACTAAATCCTTGCCTTTGTTCATTCTATTGTGATACTTGTCATCTTAGACTTTTCTTTCTCAAAGCTATTTTATTGAGCTTGTAGATATGATCAGAACAGTGGGCTTCAAAGTACTGAAAAGGCATTTTTGGTAATATTTACAGTTTAACTTTCAGGTATCCTTCCTGAATCTCGTAAAAAAATCTTGCTCTTTTGCTTCCTCAAGAGGATCATGTTTAGCAAATGGATCACTGCTCCCGGTCAGAGCACAGACTCCCCATGCTTAGCCAGAATGATCCCAGTGTTTCTGTCCAGAGGATGTTTACATACTGGGTGGAACAAGGGCCATTAAGTAGTTAGAGAGCTCACAACAAAAGTAGCATAGTAGCTTAACTATAACTTAATCATTCCTAACAATAAATTTTTATTTACAAGGTAACCAGACAACAGATGAACTTGCTGTACCACCTAAAAAGAAGGGGAAAAAAAAGAAGCTATTACTACACTATATCTTCCATCTGTTCCAACATGGAAGGAGATGTTCACATGACATTTAGAACAAATATGATATTCGTTTATCCAAAACAGACAATGGAATTCTGCAGCCCATTCCTCAGGCACATCTTGCTGAGACTGCCTGAGCTGCAGGATACCACTCTGAAGGTGACCTCATTGTGAAAGCTGGCTCCAAATGAATACAAAAAGTATTTGTTTATTGAAATATGTTGTAGCACTTTTCAAAAAGTGATATGGTGAGACATGTAGCAGGGGAAGAAAGGGTCTATTTTAGTTCCTGCTCAGTTTGGTATATTATGCATCAGCCTCAGTCTTCTTTTGCCAAGGCTCTTAAATTATTTTAGAGAAAAACAAAATGAATAAAATAATATATATTACTTCTACATAACCATTTTTTCCCCTCACTTATATCAGGATAAATTCAGAGTAAATCTAATAAAGTCAGTGGTTTTCCAGTAGTGTAAAAGCAAACAAATTAAGCTCTGAAGCTTTTCATGTTTTATTTGCCAAGTGTTTTCATGTTATGCTGGCAAATGGACAGTGACAGGATGTACAGGTTTTGGGAGCCCTTTGGCAGGCACCAAAGAAACCCTATTATACCCCATGACAATGCAGCCATTCGTGAGTGCTACCAGAACTGTACTTCCTAGCCAGAAACGTAGCGGTTCCTCTCACTGGTTTGTTGTCTTCACATGCTTACTTGTTAAATTGTAAGGAGAAAGGCATCCTGCATGTTTCCTTGAGAGGGCAGTTGGGACTGAATGAAATTTTTTTTCACTAAACCCCAATATGAAGGAAGAACATTAAACAGTAAACAAGTGTCATCTACTCTTTTCCTTCTTTCTTCAAACATGGGCTCAAGTTCTCTCCACATTCCCAGAGCACCCAGGATCATAGTTCTTTTATTCAGTCAGAACAAATCATCTCATTTTGGATATAAGCTTTCAACCTTGCATTAAATTACTTACATTATTTATTAACAACTTACATTTGCTGAAAGACTATGGAGTCATTTATCATAATTAATTTCATTTATGCTTAACGAATAGAAGGGCAGATCAAAAGAAGACCTTGAGCTATGTAAATACGACTTCCTGAAAGACTGGGCTTTGAAATCTCAGTTTTCAATCCTGATAGTATTCTCCAAGTGGTCACTCCACTTGACAGTGCTGCCACTACTGAACCATGTCCCTCCAAGGGTCAGAAAGCTCTGGCTTCCAGGCTGCCCCTCCAGTGACACCGGGAAGTCAGCACACCAGCAGAGTTGCCTTGAGCCTTCAGTGGAAGAGTGGTAGTTTTCTTGTGTTTATGTAGAAAGGTTTTGGTAGCAGGGGGGCTGCAGGGGTGTCTTCTGTTAGAAGCTGCCAGCAGCTTCTCCAGTGTCCAGCAGAGCCAATGCCAGCTGGCTCCAAGATGGACTGACCAATGGTCTATTCACAACAGCAGCAGAGCCTCTGGAATAACAGAGTTAAGGGGAAGCAGGAAATGTTATTGCTCAAAAGCAATTGCTGCCAGAGAAAGGAGTGAGAATATGTAAGAGGAATAGTCCTGTAAACACCAAGGTCAGTGCAGAAGGCAGCGGAGAATGTTCCAAGGCACCAGAACAAAGATGTCTCTGCAGCCTATGGTGCAGACCATGGTGACTCAGGCTGTCTCCCTGCAGCCTGTGGAGGACCATGATGGAGCAGGTGGATGGCTGAAGGAGACTGTGACCTTATGGGAAGCCCACGTAAAACAGGCTCTGGGAAGGACCTGTGGCCCTGTTCAGGCTGGAGCATGTTTTTCTGGAAGGGACACTGTGGGAGACCCATGTTGGAGCAGCCTTTTCCTGAAGTACTGCACCCCATAGCAAGGAGTCATGCTGGAACAGTCTGCTTCTGAATGACTGTATTCCATGGAAGGGATCCACACCAGAGCAGTTCATGCGGAACTGTATCCTGTGGGAAGGACTCACATTGGAGTTCATGGAGGACTGTCTCCTGTGGGAGAGACCCTGTGCTGAAGCAGAGGAAGAGTGTGAGCAATCCTCCACCTGAGGAGGAAGGAACAGCAAGGATGTGTGATGAACAGACCACAGCCCCCATTCTGCATCTCCCCCACAGTGTGTGGGAAGAGATAGAGAGAATTGTTCAGTAAAGTTGTGCCTGAGAAGAAGGGAAGGGGGGAATGAAGGGAAGGTGTTTTTAAGACTTGTTTTTTTTTCTCATTAGCATACCCTGATTTGATTAGTAGTAATAATTTCCTGAAGTCGAGTCTGCTTTGCCCATGACAGTAATTAACCTCTCCCTGTCCTTATCTCAACCCATAAGCCTTTTGTTATATTTCCTCTCCCCTTCCTAGCTGAGGAGGGGGAGGGACAGAGAAGCTTTGGTGGGCATTTGGTGTCCAGCCAAGGTCAAACTACCACATGGTGTTTTCCTCAATAAGACCTAATGCAGCTGTAGGACTCTGCTCCTGGTTAAATACAGCAGTGACTGCCACTTTCTTCTAAGCCTCAGGAGGTCAAAGCATCTACTTTTAGTCAAACCTATCTGCTGGAGAAACTGGTTTCACCTCTTCCCCTTTTAATGTCCTAAATGACTCAGACAGACATGTTCACTTTGTTTTTTGAACGATGCAAAAGAGCAAGAGAACGGCCACACAAGAAATAAGTATGAGCATGACTGAGATCAAATAGCTGCAATTGGTATGAAGCGCTGAGTCTGAGTTTCACTCCGAAGCATTCAAACAGCTGTAGTATACACAAATGCTATCCGTGCAGGTTTCCTCCAATATCCACATTGTAACAACCTTGTTTTCCCCTGACTGTTGTGATTTCATATGACATACAACCCTACAGCCATGTGAGAGTTCATTGCAAGCTACATATGGCCAAGTTGCTGCCCAAGAAACCCTGCCAGCTGGATACTCACAAAATTAACTGAAAATTGTGGTCCAACAAAGCTGACTAGCAGGAAGAGTCCTAAACTAGTTTTCATAGCAGGGAAACAGACTTCTTCAGTGCATCCTCAGCTGTCTTTGAGGCTCATCTCCCCTGCCAGTGTAGACTGAAACTGGTCAACAAGGGTCAGAAGTTATTGGAGGAAGTATCAGCAGTTTGCTTACCTACAGTTGTATGAAACCTCACAGCACCTAAATAATGCTGAGCCACTTGTAGGCAGCAAGATCTTTTCTGTTATTGAGACAATAAACCACAATAAATGATCTGCACTACCTCAAAGAAAGTCTCCAGCTCTATTGTTCATCCCCATTCTGTACACCCTGGCCATGGTCCTTCTCCACTTAGCACTCCACCTCTTTTCCCAAGGGAAGTTAGAATGGGGATTCAAGAGAAAAAAACTGAAAGGAAGGACATTAACTCTTGTTAGTATATCTGGGCATCAGCCTATCACCTGCTGTTAGTGTACTGAAACACAGAATAAAGCTGCATTTCTGTAAAAGACATTAGGAGCAAAATTGGACAGAAGAGTGTCAGACTGCAGTTATTCCATTCTTTCACACAAAATGTGAAATAACATGTTAACTGCCTTCTGGCCATACAGAAAGCATCCATTAAAATAATTACCATATGGCTTTTTTGGGGACATGGTGACATTCATGTTATTTCACAACCCATTCAGATGAACAATTTCATAATGGACCCTACAGGACCTTGAAAGGATTTTATCAGGTTACTGGATTAAGGCTTTGATAGAGATTCTGAGAAAAAAGCAGGTGGAAATAACAGCTCAGAGAGTGCCTCTGCAGAGTGATTACTGGGCTATATTCTCTGTTCAAATGGGAAAAGGAAATCCCTTGAAATAAAAAGTCTGGCTGCTGCTGATTAGCTGACAAGAAGGAAATTGAACACTATGCACATAAAACTCTATATGTGCTACCAACAGATCCATCATGTCAGCAATTCATTTTCTCATGGTAGCATGGGCTTGGAGAGGAATCCATTAAGGCCCAAATAAATTAATAGTACAAAAGAGAAGTAGCCCCTGCCTTTCATGGTTTTCTATACACATGGCTTACAAGTCTAGTTCTGTGTTGTTATTATTTTTTTTTAAGTATTTATCCCTTCCTCACCCATTACATTTACTGAATTATATACTCAGGGACCCAAATAGATTCCTTTTTGCTGTTATCTGCATATAACTTACATCAGTTTCTCCAGCTGCAGGAATATTGTAGTAAGAGTATTCTATATATCTATAGATACCTTTTAATCTTTGAGTGGTTCCAGTTGTACCTGAAGCTTATAATAAAGACTAAGGGCACAGAAGGTTGAGGGTGAATGCTGGTTAACACTAATCTAAAACATCATTGCATCAGTAATTATTTTTTTTTGAACAGCCTGTATTATCTGTATCTTTTTCTCCAATATTACTCCTTGCAGAGTGTTGAAATGCATTGTTTGTTGGAGAACTCCAGTTGTGGTGGTGATGGTAAGTTAGGTGGCAAGTCCCATGAAGCATGCTAATATGCACTAATCTTTTAATGATGATGAATATTTGACTCTTTGTAATGGGGATATTTTTTTAAAGAGGTTTTCTACCAAAAAAAAAAAAATCATCACAATGGTTGTCACAAGTAAGCTTCCCTCCCCTTTGAAAGAACTGACTGTAGTGGAAAAGATAATTACTTAGTTCCTTTATCTTCGAATTATTTGTAATAAAACCTGAAATCGCACCACAAGGTCTTTCATGAGGATGTCATAAATTAAGATGCATCGATGTATTTGGTGCATCTGTTCAGCTCTGTGCTCCTTTGTCTTCTGCAAATAGCGCAGCAGCTTCAATACCCAGCAGACAGCATTTACGCAAATGATGTCGTGGTCTGTATCATTAATATTCAGCGATTGTCTGTCATAGACACCTTACTGTACATCTGTTATGCAAATTTATGTTAATTTTTGCTCACTGACAGCTGCCTTGGTTCCCTCCCTAAAATGATCTTTTCCATTTTGAAGTTTGCAATCTGTTCCCAAAAATGTTAATCTAACAATTAACTGAAATTGCTAAACAGAAATTTTACATGTTATGTCCAAAATAGAAACCAGTGTTTTTAAATAGATGGTGAATCTTCTCTTCACATCATTTGTTTTATATGTGATTCAGAGAAGGGTAAACATTGATCTTTGCACAGCCTGTGTTGGGATAAGTGACAATCTCCCTATACAGTAATAGGTTTTGCAGGAAATGATGCCATCTTGTTTTCACATAGGCTATGGGCATAAAACTCACTTTCCCATTAAAAGCTGCTCTTTTTACAACTGTTTTCAACTTAGACTTTTGGGAATGGAAAGGCCACTCTTCATTAACCCATTATTCACTTAAACATTTTATTTTAAATAATATGACTATATTTCAAATAGAGGCAGCAAGCATTTTAAAAACATTTCAGAGCAATTACATTATGTTAGTCTAATGTATCAGGAAAAGTGAGATATGGAGGTCTTGTAAGTTAGGTTCAGATTGCTGGGGAAAATGCTTTGACCCGGTGTGCCCACAACCTTTTTTTGCTTCCAGAGCCAGGAACCAGACAAGTTACATCAGGTATCACTTGCTGATATCACCAAACAGAACCAGTGAACATCCGGACAGCTGGTACACAGGGAGGGTTTAAGTCCGTTCGACTTTAGGGGATGTGAACAAGAAAAGCCTAGACATAAAAATGGTCTCCACCTTAGACCAAAATGCAAGCAGTTTGCTGGCACAGAGTCTCCAAGTTCTCAGGCATCACTTAGATATGAAGCAAGAGAAACATTGACAGGAGCCAGGGAGAGCTGTGGTCAGACAGACACTTGCAAGAGATGTGAAAAATTGAAGGGTAGCTCTGTGCTTCAGAGAGAACAGCTCCAGAACTGGGATGAAATGGAAAGGGACAGGTTGTAGTCACAGATCAGAGAATTAAATAAGAATAGTATTGCCCATATTGGGAAAGAAGCCCTTAACTGTCAATATATTGAGGACAACAGCTTCAAAGCAGAAGCCACTTAACTGCACTGCCTGACAGTGTAATAGGGTAATGGCATAAAAGACTTTTCAAAAACCTATGATCACATCAGAATTTGACAGAATAACACGGAACCTGACTATAAACATAGAGAAAGGCTGAGAGAAGTTAAGCTGTAGACATTAGGAACAGCATTACAGAGCATCACAGATTCAATATCAGTCTTCACCATGGAAGATACCGCCAAGATACCTATCCAAGCTGTATCCTTATCAGGAAATTAAGAGCACACTATGTCAGGCTGATCTGTCAAAATAAGAAGAGTAGGAAAATTAAACTGATAAATTAAAGAGCAGCATGTCACCTGACTGATGGCATCCCTCCAGGAGATCTCTTAGAAGCATAGCTGCTGTTTCTAACAAAGAATACAGAATAGCTCATTAAAAAACACAAAATGGCAGGGTAGCAAACACTGCTCTTTCCTTCCAAAAAGGGAAACTAGGGAATTCTCAGAGTTACAAAATATGAATTCTCAGAAAAGTTTTTGGAACAATAATTAAGGCAAAAGTAGAAAAATCACCAAAATGAGAGTGCTACAAGGCCAAGGTGACAGAGCGTCTACTAAGGAAAACTGTTCTTCTCTAGTTCATTGTAATGCATCAAGAGAGTTAAACAATGGATGATGAAGACAATTTTATAAATAAGTTACTTGAAAGCCCATGTGTTTAGCTGAAAAAGTATTTCCTGAGGAACCAATTAGGAAGACAAAGTAATCATGAAAGAAAAGCGAATACTCTACTGTAGTTCAGTAAGTGATTGACAAAACTGCAGCAAATAGATGTAACTTACTCCCAAATTAGAAACTCATAGTGAAAAATTGCTGAGCTATTTTAGAAACTGCAATTAATAAGCTTTTTTGGAAAAGAGCTAAACACTCATATCAGTATTTGCAGGTGACAACAATTTTTCTAGCTGTCCAGACAAAGAAGTGCTTGACAGATTTAGGAAGGCCTTTAAAAAAAAATCACAAGGCAGAATTTGAAAAACGAATTCAATGTAAAGTACAAGATGAATTTTGGGACATGGAAGAGTACATTTCAAGAAACATAATAGGTTCTACGTTTACTAGGCCTTAGGTTCTACAATTTACTATTACATGCAACCACATCACGTAACTCTCTATCACAAGTTTATCAAGTTCCAGATTTTTTATTTAATCAGAATTATCATACACATTTTTTGTAGACAATCTCCTCAGAGCAAAGTTTGAATTGTTTATTGCAACACTCAAGTGTACAACAGAGGCTACAGCAAACAGAATGATCCATAAAAATTAAAACTGGCTTTGACTCTTCACTTGCCTTTTCACAAAGCACTTTTCTAGTTAAAGTAGAACTTGCAATATAATTCAAATAAAATTATACTATACTAATAGAGAGGAAAAACACAGTAAGATTTTTTTTAATATTAACTGAAGTTGTTGGGGATAAGCTATTTTACAGTAATTGGTTCTTGGTTTTGTTTGGTTGGTTTTTGAGAGGTTTTTTTTAGGTACCAGCAGAAAATGGAAGGACACTTCTTGTGGTCATTTCCATATTGTGTCTTGTGCGTATATTTCAGCATTTCATAAACAGATTTCCTAATTAATTACAACAACTTGAAACACCTTCGTACGGATGTTTTGGGGGTTTTAATTACAGGAAATTAGCAGGGGACACAGGAGAGATACCAAAGGTTGTCCGTCTAGTGTCACTTACAATGTTGGAGTAAAGTGGTGGGATGACAGTAGGAGAGTGGTGCAGGCAGAAACCTATCCAGAACAGCGAACCAGCCCAAGGTTACTGCATCCACCTGGCACCACAGCAAGCACATCTCTGCCTGCTGGGTGCTATTCATCAGTCCCAAAGCTCAGGGCTCTGTCTCTGCAGTGTTAGCTTAGTTTTGAAGTTATTTCAAACATCAGTTTGAACGGTCCAGAGATTGTTCTTAAATTGAGGTCCACAGAAAGATATAGTTTTCATTGTTTGAAATAGTTCAGTCACAGTAGTTGAAAGAACAAAATGCCAAAGAGCAACAACATAACTAATCTCAGAGCTTAAATCTTGGGTGACTCAGATCTTCCAGAACTGATTTTTTTCCCCCCTTGATGACATTAAGATTACATAATGCCTTTCATTATTATTATTTTTTTTAACACACTTGCATTTTATTATCAAATGTCTGAAACAAGGAAAAAGAATGTGACAAACAGGTTTCTTTAATGTCCTTAAAACCTTGGCAGTATTTTTGTACCATGTAAACCTCAAGTTGCTGACTACAGCCTCAGCAGGAGCTCAGGGGCTATGCCAGGAATGTTCACGTATAGAAATGAGCTCAGAAAAAGACCATTTTGCCATTTTGATTTTCTCCTTTTCCCCATTTTGTAATGGAAACAAATATTTTAATATTTTCAGATTCAAAATGAAAAAAGCTGTCAGAAAGTTGACAGACTGATTAGGGTATTTTGTGTCGAGAAAATAAATATTGTAAGCCTATCTTTCAGGGTTCTGAACACCTTTAATACATAGACAAAACAAATTTCATCAGAAATGACCACTTAAAATGAAAAAAAATAAAATCAAAACATTGTTCCGAAATTTATGAAACACTTTTTTTTTTAAATGTTGTTTTGTCTAGTCTTAATGAACCATATTTAATTTGGAGTGATGAAAGAGAATTTCAGAGACTGCTTTGACAATAATTTCCTGAATAGCTCTTTCCTGAGCTGATGTGCAAGAAACTGGGTTTTGAACTGCCTGTAACAAAAATTCTGAATTAGATGGACAGCAATTCTTGGAAAAACCCTGCAGGTGTGATGGCTTTTGCAGCTTGCTCTTTCTGTGGCTGGTGGGGCGCAACTGCTCACCCATGTCCCCCAACACCCCTCACCACTGGCCTAAGAGTGTCATCCTGCTGCCAGGTTGTCATTGCCCAGCAGCTTTTGGAGATGGTATCTGCAGCCACAAGGATGAAAGGGTTTTGCTTGTTTTAGTAATGCTGCTGAACCAGACAAAAATCACTGTTATTTTCACTTTAAGTGTTCTTTGTCTTGACATCTACCTCCTGAAAACAGAAGGCACACCTAGAAAGACAGACTTAATTAGATTTCATATTTCTGACAGCCATGTGCAATAATATTCTTGTTTCCCTATCAACACAGGTCACGGAAAATAAGATTGGAGGGATCTGTAAAGATTGGAAGTTTTCTAAATTACTCACAGAAGCAGAGTTGAGGTCCACCTGTGAAGAGCTGCATTTCTTTATGGGACTGAGTGACTTTCATCAGTCATTTTATTGACCAGCATAGAAAAATGTAAGTTAATGTACATGAAATACACAAAACACACATGAAATCTGCTCCAACACCATTTCTCTGGCTGATGTTAATTAGTAATAGGCTTGTGGGGCTATAATAGGTAATTTCATGGGTCTATCACCTCACTGATTAATAATAATCAAGCAAGTCAGCTAAATAGTAGGAATGATTACTCAAGGAGTGCAGAACAAGAAGAGTACAAGAAGAGTGTATACAAAATCCTGCTGAATAAATCCACCATTTGCCTGCATATTTTATTTTACACTTGTCCCTAGTTCTTAAAAAGTAAAAAGAAGATTGTAAAACCAGGAAGCATTCCAACAGGAACATAATGAAAAATCACTTCTCAGTAAGGAATGTCTAAGTAGACTAGGTGTCTTCAGCCTGTAAAATATAATACTGTTTACAGTCATTACTGGTATGGGTGTTTAGGAAGTGATTGTTTACTCTTTATTCCACTGCAAGTGTCCAGGAGCAAAGAGAATCTAAACTTAACACAAAGAAGTTGGATCTTCGTTCCCTGGGTGACAAATTGCAAAACATGAGAGAAACCATGAATGGTTCAGAAAGCCTCCAAGCTAGTAAGTGTTGGAAACTAAGTAGGCAAGGAGTGCAGGACCATTTACGTCTATCCTATTGCTCTCTAGGTCATCCATTTCTCTCAAGTGCAGACGCAAGACATTTGGCAAAAGAAACCTTAGAGGCTTAGGCATTTACATCAGATAAAGAAAAGATCTCCCTGCTATCTACAGGAGAAATGAATGTGTGTAAATTAGCAAGAAAACGAAAATATTTTTTGGTTTTCAGACCACAAAATATTAAAAACAATCAGCCAAACTTTCCTTCAGATACAGTACTATTTTCCCCCATATGACAAAACAGCTCCTCACTTTCCCCTGCTCAGCAAGTTCCACTCAATGAGCCCCCAGTGTGCCTTCACTCTCACCTTGATAGGCTGCAGCTCCATTCTGCAACCAGCCAAAGGCTGACAGGCACCATCCCAAAGAAGGCCTCTGTTTCCTTGTCCCACGTCTCAAAAATCCCACTTAAAAATGAAAAAACTTTAGTCTACAGCAAAACCTTTACTCTACAGTGTCATCACACAAACCATTTCACCTAAGAAAAGCACTCCCACCAGCTGTGGTGCTGTTCGGAACTCCTGTCAGCTCTCACAGTGCCTCTGCTTCATACATCATTCCAATTGTTTTAAGAAAAAATCTATCAGAACGTGACTTCAGCTACAGGAAAATTAAACTCACATTTTTCAAAACAGATTTAGCAAATAAGGAGCTAAAGTGCGTACTGAAAAAAAAAAAATCTATGGAGCACAAATGGTGCTCTAAGATGTTTTTTGATCACTAGATTGCATTAACCTGTGCCTTTCAGTCTCACTGGTTCTAAATCCAATTAAATAATTGCACATTCCATGCATTTAAATAAAACTGCTGCTAGTGATAAAGAGGAACCAAAACAAAATAAAATTTGAATAATTAATTAATTAATATGTGGCTGGGAAGTGGGATAGGGTAAATTCATGACTGTGCATATTTTGGCACTTCCTGAAGTCTTACTGAAAATTGCACTATATCAGAAGTAATATCAAGGGGAAAATGATGCAAAATGACTTCATGGTTGGGAGGAAGTTATGAGTATCTGCTGAGGATATATCACAAATGCTGAACCTTCTATGGCTGTTACTGCAAATAATTGTGATGACTAATGGAAAAGGATACCTCTAATATCAGAATAATGCAGCTTTAGAAGGTCTTTTTGAGTGGTTTTTCTTATGCATATATATAAATGCTTAAAACAACATCTCCCTAGACTTTTTGGAAAACCTTTCCTGCACAGTGGAAAAAGTCAAGCTCACAGCTAAGCAGGAATAGGTGATATTTTGATCTATGTAATATGAATAAAAATATATAATAAAAAGCATAAACTGAGTTAATTCAGCTGCACAGCAGTGTATGTAAGTTTAGATTTTTGCCCAGAAATTTTCATTAAATTGAAGTCCTTCTCAAACACCAAGTATTTATTGTGAATAAGTAGAAGTGACAATGAAAAGAACAAATAAACCCAGATAAACTTTTAAGATGAATTACTTAAGCAGGTGTGCAGGTCAGAAAAACTCACAACGAAATTCCCCTGAGAAAAGGTATATATTCACCTCATTAACTGCCCAAGGTTTCTACGCTCACACCTCTTTGGTCTTTGTTTTTCATTAATTCTAGTAAATGAAGTTTTTTGTAGCCAGTCAAAGAAAAATACGAATTTAAGCAAAAAGAATATCTCTGAAAAGCCAATTTGCAGTATTTAAAGTTCATTTGGGGATTTATACCAAGATGTGAATCCTAGAAGCTGTGTTCAGAGCTTAGGAGAGGGAGCACTTTGGCAAACTCTGCCTTTGTGGAGAGCCCTGCAATTTTCATGAAACTCATCAAACTTCCAGCTGAAAGGAAAATGACTGAATCCAAGGTGTAATGTACATGTCTTGTACATTTCCATTGCATCATATTTATACTGAAAAGGTCACAAACTGAACTATGTAAAACATAGGAGATCCAGAGTGGTGAATCATCTTAGTGTTGGCTAATCACTTTTACATATGAATACACCGAGCTCCCCTCAACTGTGTTTTAATACAAGCCTTGGGTTAACATCCATGTGGCACCCTGTCTGTTGAGACAAAATCAGCTGCAATAAGGAGAAGTATAGTCACTTATTTGCATGACCTTTTTGTTAAGGAACCCATTCCATAAGGAACAGATAAGCACTTTCACAAGAAAATCTTGAACCTACTCTATGCTTCTAATTTTTAGGCTGAGTTCTTTATGATCCTGATAGTTAGTCTCCCATGTAGACTGGCTCCAGCAGCCCCACAGCAACTAATAAGGAATAGGATTACTGAGATTACATTCTTGAGAAATTTTTTTCTGTCCTGTATTTGCACTGCAAATTAATGAGTTTTTTGTGTTTCCCTGGCATTTGTTACTGTGACACCCAAATACCTGGATACAGGCAATGCACTAAGAGTTAGCTGGTTATTGCAAAGCAAGTCTTCCTATAAAATCA
Source organism: Scytalopus superciliaris (assembly GCA_013400415.1). NCBI lineage: Eukaryota > Metazoa > Chordata > Aves > Passeriformes > Rhinocryptidae > Scytalopus > Scytalopus superciliaris. The sequence goes on from VXBX01002899.1 coordinate 188,446, forward strand.
AACTGTTAAGGTGGGCAGCTTCTACCATATGATTCATTTATTCTTATTTTTATTGCTCAATAACAGAACCTCTGTATTCTCTGTAACTTCTTTCCTTTGTTTGCAGTTGCCTCAAATGAAATATCTGCAACCATTGTGGATAACTATTGGAAAACAAATTTGAAATCAAAAGTCCCAGAAAATCAGAACATAGTAAAAATTCTTGAGAGGACTGCAATAAACATTACTTCTATACAATCATTGTGATTCTGTGTAGGCTAAACATGCAAGGTAAAAATCATAGTCCACATGAGCCTCTGGTTATAGTGTGAAGACATTTGCATCATGTAGTCAATTCTGGAATGGTACCCAACAGATGAGACATGCAAAATATCTTGCGTTCCATGAGGAGTCTTTCTACTGTCAACTCTATTTACTGCCACTGTAACATTATCCATCATGCCGTGGAATGTGTCAGACATAAAAATAAAATGGAAATCTATAAAATTGGGTTTGACCCAGTAAAAAAATGTCAATTTTGTGGCAGTCTTTATTAATCCTGTTAACTACAGTACTTTAGAGTCTATAGGATTTCATAACTCTCATAGTGCAATTAGCGTTCGAATAAAAGAAGACACAGAAATCCCATGTGATCGCATGCAGAGAAACTTAAACAACTCAGTGGCTGACATCCAGTTATGTCAGTAATGTCAAAGGTGACTGAGAAGAGCATGTAGTCTTGGTAAGCTGGTTATCTTCTCCTTGATACCATCATGGGAAATTTTAGTGATGCAGTTTAGAGATGTAGCTTTGTACCATTGACATGAGCAGTATCCCATTCCTCACCTATGGGCTGACCTGTCATGCTGAATGAACTGTGTCCCCATCTGTGTATCATGCCACACCTCTCTTCTTAAAGAAAGAAAAAACCAGCTAATGACAGGCAGTTACAAGAGCATTGCACAAAGCACGTGAAACACTTTTGAAATATCTTTCTTGCTATCAGAAATATTCTTTTATTGTTTTGCTTTATGTGTTACATTCAGATTTACTATTTTTCCTAAATAATTTTGCTACATGCATAACTGGCCTAGAGGATATAGAATTAAATGTTTTACAATTAGAAATTCTGCAGGATAAGAGAAAAAGATTCATTCTCTTCAGCAACGCGCTTAGCTCTAGGCACATATGATAAACTAAAAGTCTGACTGTGAACCTTTTCTTCCCTTTGAGGAACATTTTTTCACATAAGTAACCTCATTTATTTACACTGGGAGAAGTACACTAGAGATTCCAAAGGCAAGTGTCAGAAGAGAGCAGTCCAGCTGGAGCTGCACATGAGATGACAGACTGTGAACTGTGGTTTATTAATTAATTTTGGCAACATTACCCAATAAGTGCAAAATAACATTAATGTGAAATATGATACATAAAATGTGAGTAACAGCAATTATTCTAACTGTGAATCCAATCTCAGCAATGAGGGATGCTCAGCATCCCAGGACATGTGTGGTTAACCTCAGCTAACCAGGTCAGCCTTCCTATTCACTCTGTTATGTTGATGGGGAAGGATAAGCTCATTCCGACCATTATTCTAGAGCAAAGGCACAACTTTTTTTTATTTTTACTTACTCCTGGCTCTCTGACTTTATTTTTACTGACTCTCTGTGCCTGTCTCCCTCTCATTGCACACATCGCAGGAGAATGCTTAAACTTAGAAAAGCAGCTCTTGTAAATACAAATTATAGAAATGTGACTTCAAGTAAATTCCAATATATAAATTAATCTATGTTACATAAGAATCTACACATTGAATGTCAAGATATAATAGATAGATCACCAACAGTGGTGCAATAGAGGATGCAAATGAAGCACAGGTTTAGTGGCTTTCTTTACTGGCAAATAGCAAAAAAATGCAGAAATCAATAGTCAGTACTTTGGAAAGTTCAAAATAATTATATTAGCACAGGTAAGAAGACCAAGAGACCAGGCATGAGGTTGCCACAGGCTGCCCATGGCTCTCTGGGGCTGGCACCACACTGACCTGGGGTTTGGCCGAGGCAATTCTGGGGGGAGAGGAAGGAAGCAGGGAATCTGAAGCCTGGGAAAGGTACTCAGCAATCACCCTATTCTGTGATGGTCAAAGTGTCAACCATGCAGACAAGTTACAATACGGGTTACTATAAAAGCAACCTTGATAAGACTGCAGCACAGCAACAAAATGTGATATCAATTCCCATACCTGGGCTTCTTTCCATATCCATCCTCACAGGCAATACAGATTCCCATTTCAATATTGTTATACAGAAGTTCACAACCAACACTAAAAAAACCCCAGCTTCAATCTTGCCCTTGACACAGGCATGTTTAGTTAGCACAGTGACTGAATTATTCTCTTATCTGTGATATAGTCCTATTAATAATATTCTGCTCTGACTAAGAAACAGCTTTATTTTATTGCCATGTTTTTGGGCTTTTTCACAGTCTTTAAAAATATGAACTAAAACACTCACTCCAAGAGCAGTCAAAAATTATTACTACTACAATGCAATATTGCAGGTAGTAAATCTTTTCACATACGAAAATTAATCTCTCTGCTTGTTTAGAGAGACACATACTGCAGAATAAAAATCACAATTGTAACTGACAAGAAAACCTCCACAACTGATACACCTACCTTCTTTCAGCTGATAACAGAGATACCAGGAAATCTGCTGGTTTCATACAAATATTAACCACAGCCAAGATGATGTTGGTGGGATGCAGCACATCAGCAGAGACAAGAGAGAAAATCTTCATGAACAGTCTTGCAATGGTTAGCCCCATGTGAACCTCATGAAGCTCAACAAGGCCAAATGCAAGGTGCTGCATCTGGATCAGGGAAATCCCAAGCACAAATACAAGTTGGGACCCAGAATGTATTAAAGGAGAGTGATCAATAGGTTAAGGGAGGTGATTTTGCCCTTCTGCTGCACTCTGGTGTGATCTTACCTAGAGTGCTGCATCCAGTTCTGTGGTTCTTAGTACAGGACATACATCAGCCTATTGAAATGAGTCCAGAGGAAGGCCAGGAAGATGATCACTAGAACACCTCTCTAATGAAGACTGGCTGAGAGAACTGGGTTTGTTCAGCTTAGAGCAGACAAGGCTCGTATTGCTTAAATCACCTTCCAATACTTAAATGGAGCCAAAAGTACAGCTGGATAGGAACTTCATACAAGGGCACATAGTTCCAGAGGGAATGGCTTTAAACTGAAAGAAGGCAGGTTTACATTAGATATTAAGAAGAAACTCTTTATTTTGAGGGTGATGAGACACTGGAACAGAGAAGTTTTGATACTCCATCCTGGAAGCCTTCAAGGCCAGGTTGGATGGAGCTTTGAGGCACCTGGTCTAGTGAAAGGTGTCCCTGCCAGGGGCAGGCATTGAAACTAGAGGATCTTTAAGGTTCCTTACGACCAAAAACAATCTATTTTTCTATGATTCAATTAAATAGAATAAACAGGGTAGAATCTGGGCATAATGACTTCATTTGTGATGCTTCTTTGGTACAAACTTAAGAGAGAATAGCAACTCCAGTCTGACAACAGCTCTGCTTTCCTAATGGAGCAGAACTTTCTCTGAGGAGGTAAAGAATGTCTGGGCAAGAACTTCCTTAAAGCTTAGCTTGAGACAGTCAAGACACATAAAGTCTCTAAGGTCTACAGTAAACGTCAACACATTCAGCTTCAAGTGCAAGGCGCAAATCTTTCCATCTGCCTTCTCTAACAGGCAAGCAAAATAACATGCACACTTAAAGAAACAAAAAAAAAGTCTTACATATTTTTCAGCCCACAAAGATCTAACTGAAGTACTTGGAGACAGTCTGACAGGTAATGGTGATAAAACACAGTGAAGTCAGAGGGGCTGCAACTTGTGGCTGGGCAGTGCTCCATGGGTCCATGCCCACACAACTGGCATCCTCACACACCTTCCCAGGTGGCTGGGGATACCTCCTGCCCTGAGAGGCTCTTACACATTGGGGAGACTTCCCTCCCTGAGCCAGGACAGAATGTCTAAGTTCACAAGCCAAGCTCAAAAAATTATGTATGTGGAGGAATCAGTCATCTTGAGGCTTATGATAGCTTGATCATATTCTAAAACTCTTACAAATTATTTTCCTAGTTTCCTCTGCTGCAGCATCATCATTGATTTGGATAACAGGACTGATTTATTACTTGGGCAAATGAAGGTGACAGATCAACTCTAGGAGTAAAAGACATCCTCTACTGTATTCCTGGTAAACACCTCCTAGAAAGGTATTTGCACTTTGTTAGCTCGTACATCTCCAAACAGAAGATACAAACAAAAATCCAAAAGCAATCTGTGAAAAAAGCCTCACATCCCTGATCCCCATTTTTAGTACTTCAATCAAGACAGGAAGGAACACAGGGTCCCTCGTGGAGAGTAAACCAACTACACTCTGTAGCTTTCAGGGAAGCCAACAGGGGGATGGATACTGACAGCCTCAAAGTTCCACCTTCTGAATCACCAGGTCTCTGTCCTGCACCACATTCTTGGCTTTGCTGCTCTGGTGCACAAGTATGACCCCAGTTTCAATATCATACAGCTGCAGGCCAATTAAGTTGTACCTTATCAGTTCTACCCCCTTGAGAAGGGAGATTGATAAAATTGTATACTATGCAATCTAAATAAAAGTAATCATTTTTTACTAAGTTGAAACATCAGGAAAGAAAATAAAAGTGAAGAAAACAAAGCAGGCTATCACAGAAAGTATTTCACTGCCATGGCCAGTTGAGCTTAAGGCCATGCATGCTTTCACTGGTTTGGTATGTTCTGAAGGAGGAAGAAGTTTACAAGTTTGTCCCGCTCACCGTGTGACCCAGTGCAGGATGCTCCACCCTGCCTTGCAGTGACGCTGAGCCCTGCCAAGCCTGATGCTCGGATTCCCTCACCAGCTCCTCTGGGACTGAGAGCACAACACAGCTCCCCCCATTTCTCTCCTCTGTAGGCTGTCAGTGCAATGATGAAGTGTTTTGGGGTTTGGTTTCTTTTTTTTCTCCTTTTTCTCTGTATTCTGAGTTACTTCTCATTCTTTCTTAGGGGATAAATAAATCCAGTCTTAACAGTTTGTTCCTCAAGCACAAGGGACCACCAGAAAAAATAACACAAACTAAGGAGCGTAAGCCAAGTATCTGTCCCAGTAGTCAAAGTGAGTTTCACCATAGACTGCAAAGGGACTCAGACTTGGCCCTAATTCTGCAGATATGGAAAACATTAGTGAAGCTTTAGAACATGCCTGGGGCTCTGTCCTAACCTCTGTTGAGCAGCTATAGAAAAAACATAGGAAACATAAATTTCTCCTCTGCTTGTGAGCCAGGGCAAGAGACTTGTCCAATGAACCATCTGTGACAACACATTTTAAAGGTGCCGTGCATTTTCCAAGCTATCACAACATGTACATGAGTGCAGCCCCAGAGGCAGCTATAGCCAGTAGGGAAGGGTGGGCTCCTGATGGAGGAGCACAACACAGTCCTGGTGGGAGCTGAAAGTGTCTCCAAAGCACAGGAAACATTAAGCTGTGCTCTTGTACTGCTCTGCTGTACAAGCTAGGCAGTTGACCTTGTAGTTCTTAATTACCAGAGGTGATTTATTCTCTCATTATCATCACAGAAGCTTAATACAGAGAAAGTCACAAAAAAGGTCCAAACTTCTACACATTGCAAAAGTCTGGCTCGAATATTCTGCTGCATATTTGGAGTATTGCTTCTTTGTTCATAGTCTGAGCAGAAATGGACTGGGCAAAGAAGAGAGTTTAATGAACTTCATTTGTACTTTGCCTTCTCTCACAAGAACTGGGAACATATGTGAAATCAAGCAACCACACAAATGTCCAGGATAATGGTTTTCAATTTTTTCTGGAAAAATAAAACAGATGGAAGGCCAAGTAACCACATTTAACAATTTTTATGACTTTCTACCATGAGTGTGTAAGAGTTTAATTATCTTTCTATTGTTGTTTGCCAGTTCAAATTTAAGGCGTTTAATGTGATATTATTCTTACAGAACTGTGCATGAGACTGAAAACTCAGCTAAGCAATTGGTAAAAAAACACTGCAGAGTGTTTGGTCACCTAACTGCAGTAACTGCAAAAGTCAAAGTACATGAGAACTACAATGGTGTAATGCAATTTTGCTATGAGAGGGAGGTTAAAATCTCTCAATATGGTTTAGTCTTATTTTAGAGAGTGATGCACATAGACATTGTAATGCAAGAAGCTCCCTGATAGCACGTGTGAAGGGTTTAGCTGTGTTTGGTGTTCAGTATAAAGATCCAGGCGTGTCATTTTGCCATGGCAAATTTAGAGAGAAAGAATGGATTAGTCATGGCAAAAATGCTAAGTATAGATGAAACTCAGAGAAAGCTATGAGCTTGTTTTCCAGTGGTCCTGTGAGGCCTGTGTCATTTCTCAGAGAGGGTTTTACCGACATTAGGGTTTTTTGTGGGTTTTAACCATGAGTGTAGATAAGAGTTTGATGGATGGGGCAGTGCTGAATCTGAAGATGAGCAAGTGTCATAAGATTAGTGTCTTTCTGTAAAGACAAAAGACACTATTTACATCCATATTGTCTCAAAATTCTAGCCAGGGACCAGACACTCATAATATTTTGTGGTCTATATGGCAAAGACGCTCAAAGCTTATACCAGCAGTCTACTCTTCAAACTGTTGGGTGGCACAGAAAGGGAAAATGAGAAAGATTTTAAAGTAGAGTAACAAAATAAAGTGCTGTGGATGCTTCTTGTTCAAAGCATTAATTAGAATTAATTAGAAATAACTCCAGATATATGTGGACCACAGTTAGCGATTTACAGCGTGTGACCCAGGACATGGCACGGCCTGAGACCTGAGCAGCCACAATTACCTTTAGCCGACATGAGGGAAAAGTTATTTTCAGCTTCCTGGGTAAAAACTCTCTTAGGCAAGTGACACTGGAATAAGTGTAACCATTGAATTTAGTGTTGTAAGTGCAAGACTCTCATTTTCCTACTACTTTCCTGCTACTTCTTACTGTGAAGTTTGCTTTCTATTTGGGATTTCTATGCACAAAGCAAACTCCATGAAGTTCATTGCTGTTACCACAGCAACTGGAATTACACACACCAATTAAAGTCTGTAAAAGTAACAACCACACAGAGTAATACCACTGCTTATGTCAGGACTCTCTATTCTGGCTAATAAGAATCTTTTCTAGAGTTTTTGTGTATTTATGTGAATAGAAACAAATATGCAAACAGTGATACTTCTCCAAATCAAAAGTCTTCCAATTAAATTATTGTATCAACTTTTTATTGTAGAATATTCTACTTTGCTTGATACATTATCCTTGATTTTGTACTGTGCAGACAATAGTCACTTTCCCCAAATGCTGAAAATCCAAACATAAGAAAAAATAATTTTTAATCTTGAATATTGAACAATGAGGTAATTTAGATTCTGATTACGTGTAGTTTAGTTCTGCAAATCTGATTGAAGAACTTGTGTAGCACTGAAACTTTGAAAAGTTTGGCTCCTCCTTGGAGCAAACTCTTATATATAGAAGAACTAACATTGGGCTGATTAATTTGTTTCATAGCAGTTGTCATCGGTGTATCATCCTGCACCTAGAACTGATAGACAGCTATGATTAAAAACATTACTTCTTTCTCAGAAACTGGAATACTTTTCTGACAAAAAAAGCATGCACAAGATTTGTCTTATTAAATCAGCCTCTGGAAGAGCATGCCCTTCTCCACTGAGCAAAGAAGGATCTTGTTGACAACCTGGGACCAGAAGCCTAACTTTTACCAACTAAATGTATGTGAGATTAATTCTTTTTTTAAGGATGATGCTTTTTTTTTTTTTCCTAACATTGGAGTCAAGGTCTGCATGAAATTGATCTCTGTGCCTGGTCTCTTCTTACAGCCCCAGGAGAGCTTTAAAGAAGGATGAAGCCATAGGGACATTATGAGAACCCCCCAAGTGGTATTTGGAATTCCCATTTCCTGCCCTATAAAATGTGAAGGGAAAAGCAGTTTAATTTCCAGGACCTTTAAGCTAATAACATGATCACGACAGGCACCACAGAAGGCATCCACTTGTGAAGTGGTGACACACTAAGGATCATCCAGTTCACTTGCAGTGGTGTGATGTCCCCACTGTGGCGTTGCAGGTTACCCAGGCCACACGGTGCATTAGCAACTTATACTGCTTCGTTTTGTCTGTGTATATACCCTTTGTTGCACAGGGAGATACAGGCCACGACTGAGCAATTAAAGCTGTTGAAGATGACAGGCTTCACTGTAATAGTTTTGAGCTTTTCTCTGTCATAACTGAAGGAGAAAAACGGGGTTTTAAATGGGAAGAATTGATAAATAATAAATGTTAACATTTCAAAGAAAATTATTAATCAGTCAGAGGAAGCAATGTCTCTAGGTTTCAAGAACAAAATATTAATAGAGTTCAAGGACAGGAATGTACTTCTGAAAATGATGGGGTTTGGCATCCACCAAAATTTCATCCAATTTGCCTTTCTTTACTATGAACTGATCCAGGAAATCAAAGCCCTATAAAATATTTGCTGTTATGTAAAATTTGCTAACATTCAGCCACTACTTCCTGGATTTATGGTTCATCACATCTACTCAGTTTCTAGTAACATGTTTATTTATACTCCTTGGGGAAACACTTATCCCTCCTGATCAAATAAATCCAATAAAATCAATTTCACATGCAAATCACAGAAATTATGGAAGCTATTTCACTTCCAAACCATTTGAACCCTTCAGGCACCATACACCAAGGTGCCAGTCTGTGCTTTGAAGTGTTGCTCATGAGATTTCCAAGGTGGTTATCTGGGTGAATATTCAGCAGTATCCAAAGGCTGGCAGTATTGCCTGATTTTGATTGGAAATGTCATTTGTTCTGAATCCCCTTTTTGTGGTTATCTTGTAGCAAAAGAAAATCACACAAATGAAACCACACATAGACAGTAGCCATGCAAACACATACAGAGAGACTGTAAGATAATACTCATACTGTGTTTAAACTGTGCCCATGTTTTATCTCTCCCATCACCTATACTTTTTCTCTCACACAGAAGATAGGAGTCATCACACTTATCATCACTCATCTAAAAATTGTCTAGTCTAAACTGGTTTTCTAGGTTCCCTCTAGAGTTTTTGCAGGGAGAAGAAGCGAGTGGCAGGCACATCCAGAGGGCAATTTACTCATCTGCATTAAATATTCAGGGTGGAATGCATCAGCTTTTAGAATTGCTCCTCTCTCTCCTTTGGCTGCAGATGGAACATAGACAACTTGCCTGGAGAACATAATCAACTGATAAAGTTAGGTAAGGTAATTTCCACTCCATAGGTAGGTATACCCTGCTTTTGCAGACCGTGCTCTTCTTTGCTGGGATTTATCATGCTAGCAGAAGAGACAAATATTTCACTAAGACAAACGAGCAGAGTGGTTGAAATCTAATCTGAGCTCAGACTGCACCTTTTTGCTAGTGATAAAGTGTTTGGAAAGCATCCTCAAATTTTCATGTACCAACATGTTTTCCACTTCAGGTTAGAACCGGAAGGCGTGAAATAGCACAAGAGAATCAGCCTTGGCTCTGCTGCAAAATTCCATGAGATTTCTTCCCAGGTTGAAAAAGTATAGGATTTTGGAATAGTTTGGTCAGTTTTTGGGCAACTATCCACACTTTGGGGTGCAGCAAATAGAGCAGAGCACTGACATTCTTCATGGTCAAAGAGTGCCTAAACATTGTTGGAAACTGCAGAGTAGTATTGTAAATAGCAGTCCAGCTACAATGCAAGACAAGGCATACAGAGAACACAACACTCAGTGCATTAACTGTATAATTCATGGACTTAGTCATTATTTACTACAGCTCTAAAGAGGCTGCCAATAGCCCCCTCAGGAATTAGCACTCGGTCTGCACTTGTAGCAGCAGCATTCATCCAGTTAAAGCCCAATATACCTCTCAGAGAAGATGAAGCAGAGTGTTATGGAGATGGAGAGTTGTTTAATATGTGACCCCATGCTGCACACTATTCAAACACTTTTTGGAGAGAGGACTGCTCCTTTCTGCCTGTGATTCCAGCCAGTGCTCGGTACTGGGTAGCTAAACACATTGCCAGAGCAGCACAGAGGTATAAAGGTCAAAATCCTCACTAGTCTTGAGTGCCTGTTCTAAGGCACCTAACACCTGATATTTTCAGAAGGCACAGCACTATACAGATTTTGCAATGTAAAAGGAGCAGATTTTGTAATTTTAACTCACGATGTGAATCCACTGGACTTTCAAAAAGCAAATCTTGGATACTTTATCACAACTAAATGTTTAAAAAATTAGAAAAAAAAATATTTTTTTGAATTCATGAGTTACTGTAAAATGTTTGGTTTGAGTGTCTTGCTTAGAATGAAAAGAGAATGGAATGGAAAAGACAGGCAGAAATTTCTTTGTGTTGGTAAGTAAGTGTCTTAATTGCAAATCTTTAGTCTTACTGCAGTTCATGCTTTATTTCCTCTTATTTCTGCATAGGTCCTATAGAAAAAAAAATTATTAAGCAAATCTTTTAAATTTCACTCCTTAGACTATTCACTATATTTTAAATGTGAAGTTGAAGATGGGTTCAATACCTCACCTATAATACTTTGAAATTCTGCTCCACAAAGCTGTGAAAATACAGTCTACAGTCTTACAGGTTTTTTGGGTTATTTTTTTTTTATATGTCTTCTTTTCCATACAGAGAACACACTCTAAATGGGAATATCTAGCTTTTCAAAATTATTCATTGTCCTTTTCTTTTTTCACTTCAAAATCATTCAATAATTCATGTTACTCTTCTCTCTGATTCAATACCATCTAGACTTTATCTCATTAGGTTAGGAAAAATCGCTCTTCATTTAAGAGCAAAAGTAAAATTTCTCAAGACAATTGGTAGAGAGTCACAGACAATTAAAATAAATTGTCATTACAGCTTTTGGGTTAAGAGGTTCAGAGGCTGAACTGTACCCTTCACACTGTCCATTTACCTTAACTTGCAAATAAATAAAATCCTCAAATTTTACAAAACTGAGTAAATTTGCAAGGTACAACTTATAGGTGCAAAGGCTGCCTTGTCCTGGTCTGATGGGAGAGCTCTTGGACTGATGGTCACTCAGATTTTGTAGGAGACAAGGACTATAGATGCTTAATGAGAAGTGAGGTGTCCATGGCATACTCTGATCACTTTTCTATTAACAAAGCTCCCTATGCCCTTAGTGGGTATCATCACTACCAATGACCCAATTGGAAGAAAAGGTGGAAATTGATTTCTATCTTCAGTTCTGTTTTCTAAAGAAAGAATATTTCTAGCCTCTTTCTTTGTGATTAAAGCCTTCGACGTGCAAGCTGCTAGAAAACTGATGTAACCAGATTGTCAGGATGGAAAGAAACAAGCAGCTGGGATCCCCATCTGCTGCAATAAGAAGCTAAACTAAAAATCCTCCCAGCATACTCATCTGAGGTAAAATGAGTCAATAAATCTGTATTTTTATCCATAGAAGCACCCTAAAAAATCCCTTCTTTTCCTCTGCTTCCCTTTTCCCTACCCCTTTACAACACACTCAAAGCAGTATCATCCAATATGGACAGGGTTTTTAGCCAAGTTCATTGTCTCCTGCATGAACAAAATCCACAGCATGTAATTTATGTTTAATGTCAAGGGCATAATTTGCCTCATTGTCTTCAATAATACTACAGAAATGTGTCAGTTGTGGTGTTTCCTCTGGTCTGTCAATAGTTCCCTCAATTGCCACTCCAGGATGATGGAGTCATTGGTGTTACTGAAGCAGCATTAGGGCATTCAGTGAAGTCCCTTTCTCTCAAAGGCTCATCAGAAGTAAAAATAAGTGGTAACAAACAGTTCCACTGACTAGGACTTTGAAAACTGAGGAAAAGAATACTATTTTAAACTGTAGCATAAAATACAATAAAAGAAAAGATTGATCCAGAGGAGAGATGTCATTTTGTTTTAGAACGGAAAAAACCCAAAGAAAACCAGAGGGAATTGAGAGTTTTAAATATGTATGATTAAAAAGGAAAAAAAAAAAAGTAACTCTCAATATGGAGTATAAATAAACTTAAAACTGAAGTCATGTGACTTTCCTGGCTTTATTATTTCAATGTTTTTCCCTTTTTAAATATAAATAATATATTTATCTTCTTTTCTTGGTCTTTTTAAATATTTTCCTTTTTACATAACTTTTTTATTCTATTCTCTCTAAGTTAGCTTTTATCTTATCTTTCCTAATTATAATATTTTATTGTGTAAGTATAAACTGTGTCTGTTTTTCCACTTTCTGATCTTGTTTTAGTATGTTTTCTCTCTTCCTATTTCAATTCATATTTTTTGAATATTTGAAATGCCAACACAACTCAGGGAGTGCTGTCTGAGATTTAGACTACTCAACTTTATTTTTAATGGAAGTTAGAATGAAAGATATTTAATTTAAAATTAATTAAGATATCTAAGATATTAATCATAGAGATTTATTTAATTATTCTATATGCTTATATAAGGTTGCATCAAAATACCTGTGACAGAGGAAAAATACTCTTTTCTCCAGGTAAGACATTTTCTAATGCAAAGCATTAGTATTTTAACACAGAAAGCATTTTAATTGAAATATCTGTAATCTACAAAGACACCCTGCTCCTTGCCCCTCAAAACAATTTTTCTATATGTTTTTAAACAGAGAAAAGCAGAGAAAGAATATAAGGGAGGAAAGTGCAGCGTGCAGCTTCAGGGTACATAAAACAAGCAAAAGAAAACCAAGGTACCTTGGCCATCCTGGTTTGAGGAGCCTTGGATGTAAAGACACTGTTTTGACCAAAAAAAAAAAAAAAAAAAGGGAGGAAATTATTCACATGGATTATCTTATCAGTGTACTAGATGTTGTCAATGTGTCATAACAGACACAATGTCCATAAGATTGTGCTGTTATTTTTAAGTTCATAAGCATCAGACCAACATAATTCCACAGAAGGTGCATAGACGTTGATGCCGCGGTTTCAAAATAGTTGCTCAAAGTACAGCTATATTTCTCTTCTTTCATATATTCCTCATGACCATCTTCCCATGGGAGTGCTGTCTCCCCCATTTTATCCCCATATCCAACAGCTTCGACTAAACACCTTGCTCAAGTACTTCGTCTTTGAAGGAGAGTGTAAAGGTCAGCCCTTTGTATGTATTCATCAATACTGAGACAAAGCACCAGCAGGCATCCCCTGTGTAAACCCTCAGTGTTACACAGCCTGTATCTTGCCAGGCACCAGCAGCGGCGCGTTGTGCCCAGAGGCCCCATGGCTGGGTGGTAGGTGTGAGCCCTCAGGCTCTGCAGCACCATTTGCGATGATACACAACCTACCAGCCCTGACAAAACCACAGGCAACAAGCACAACTTGAAGGACAAAATTACCCACAAAAGAAAAAAAAAATAAATCCCCAAAGAGGCAGCACTATAGCATGGCTTATCTGCTATGGCAAGAGCAAGTTTAAGGGGTATAAATAGCAAGCAGAACTCCTCTCTAGCATTGATGGCACACTGAGGGTTGTTGGCTTCTTTTTTTTTTTTTTTTTAAAGCTCTCTTCAGATTCGGTGCATGAATTATCACCTCTAATAGCTGATAATTAAACCACTTCAGCAAAGCTGTGAAATAGAGAGGAGTAGCAATAAAATCTCAATCTCACCTGGTGATTATTTTGAAACTATGCTCCAAATAACCAGATAAATAAATCTGTCTACGTCACAGGCAGACTGACGATTCCATAAATAAACACACACACAGATGCACATATCCATACCCACATCTATATGTATAACCTTCAGTAAAAATATGCAATAGGTCTTAAAATGAATTGCACAATGAAGGAGAATATGATAAACTAGAGACTTACTGAATAATCCTGCTAGAACACTCTGTAACTGGCTCAAGAACAAGATACAAAAAGCTAGATTAAAAAAAAAAAAAAAGCTAATAAGCAGATATTTTTCATTTATGGAATCTGAAAAGCTACCTGGCAATCCTGCTCATTGTTCTGTTTTAGAAGTAAAACAAACTGTTCAAGGGACAAGTATTGATTTCACCATTAAAAGCAAACCATTTATAAATATTAAGTGAAGATATTATCTCTTTCCATGACTGCTTTCTTATAGGCAACAAAAGAAACATAATCCACATCCAGGAAAACAATAAATAGCTTTAGCAGCTACAGAATCTACTCATCCTACACATCTCTTAAATGGAAAACTAGAAGGACATTTTGGGAAGCTATCCCACTACAGAATAAAGTAAAAGCACCCTATAAAAGACTCTTCAGTGCCACAGACAAACTTCAACAGACAGAGAAGTGACACTATAAAGCATTTCAATCCTTTTGATTGGATGAAAAATGCCCTCTGTGTTTCTTATCTTCTAAAATGAAGGGTTTGTCCTCTATAGTTGGAGTCTCACAGTACTGTGAGAACCTTTGTGTTCACTAGGAAGCTTAACAGTTAGAATCTTGCAATAAAATTATGGGTTAAAGCTCAGAATTTCCCTATACTCATCCTTGCTTAGAAAGCAGTAGGTATGGAGTTGGAGTCCTTTTAGGGAAGGAAGCAAAGCACTGGAAAATTCTTGATGGTTGACAGTTCAGTTGTAAGAGTTACTTTAAAATCAGGTCCAAGGACCTCTTTCATTATCTTCGCCCTCTTCTCAAAATTATGAAATTTGCTTTATAATTATGTTTCCAAAACCTGCTGACTGTCAAAACCAGTTGTGAGCTTTGACATTACAAGATGTACATGAATTATGTTTCCATCTCTTCTTCCCAGGTTTGACTGATAATAAATTTTGCTGGCTTTTTTTTTACACAAAAGATAACATCTTTCTATAGCCACATAAACCAGGCACTGGAGCCACAGGAAAAGCACTAAGTGTGGAATCATGCAAAAAGAGACAGTGAAAGAAAAGTGCACATTAGGGCCACATGCAGGACCAAATTAAGAGGGCAGAGAAAGATATACACTGTTAAAAACATGATATTCACAGTGCAGAAACATTTCAAAGCACTCTCTAAAAACTTTATTATCAATGTTATAAAAATGTCACTCCAGAACAGGGAAGATGAGGTAGAATCAAATCTATGTAAAAGCTCAGTCCCACTGGAAGATGCCATTTGTACAGGAGGGACATTTGGAGCAGAATGAAATGTAGATCTACTTTACCTCCATATGAGACTGCTCTCCATCTTTGATGTAGTTTTACGTATTTTGTCCCTAGAAATACTTGAGATAATTTTTATTTTATTTTTTTTTAGCTATAGGCATACAAAATTGCCCCAAGTTGGGGAATAAGATTGAGAAAGGAAGAAAAAAGCACAGGAATGTAAATATGCATGAGCAGACAGATAAATTAGTATTATATTGTTTGATATATTTCTCTTGAGTTACTCTTGATTTTCTCATCCAGAAGAGTATCAGGCCCAACAATTCAGAGCTATTTTTCGATTCAGAAATGTCAGTGCAGAAGGAAAGGAACAGTGGCAGTGAATAAAGTATTTTCCCTGTTGAATATATAAATATCATTAGAATTGAACTCTTTATTTTATAATCAGTACAGTCACTAAAATTAAATATAAAGCCAAATGCCTCAGTTAACGCCATCATCACTTATGATAGTCATGTTTCATGCAGTAGCTTTCATTATAGTGTAGGCAAGCAATGACTTTGTTTTTGCAGTACCAAAACCTCCTACTCTATAATCTACATCAGAATCAAGGAGATAGAAGTTTTCAAAATTTCTCCAGAGCTGACAAAGAGAGAACAGCAGCAAGAACAGCAAACAAGGAATATTTCAGTTTTGAAAAGCTCTTGCAAATTTGATTTGCGATGAATGGCAAGTTTCAGATAAGTCCTAGTGCACAAGGAAGAAGTATTTTTGACTTGAAAAAAAATGTATTCTTAGAGAATTTGGATATATTTACAATTTCAAATCCAAAGTCATAGTTCAAGAAGCTGCTTGTTCCTGTTAAGAATGAAGCAAATGCAAGTTGTACAGTTATGCAGGTTCTGAGGCATTTTCTGTCTGTGAGTGGAGGTTATGTCTGGGAGATGGGTTGCAGCCTGTTCACACTTCTACAACTTTGTTGCAAGGAGCAGTATATGGAAGACATTCTGGTGTCATCTTTTAATTGCTTTCTGACAAGCAGTCTATTGTTATTTAACTCACTTTCCTCTTAATTAAATGCTCTATCCATTTCACAAGTTATTGGATTTTATAGTCATATTATTATTTTATATTTCATGGTACTGTGTCATAAAATAGCAGCTCAAGATTTAAAATAAAATGAAAGAGGGTGAGGCAAAAAGAAAAAGAAAAAAAAGAAAAATTACTGAATGAAAAAAAAAAAAATTTCAAACAGTTCTTTTGGTTCCTGTCTTGGTCTCAGAAGGCTAAGCATACACAATGATGAAAAAGTCACAATATAAAACAAGGGACATTAAAGGAATCCCTGAAGCAATTTATGCCAAGACCTCAGATCAGTCGTGCTAATAAAAAAATTAACTGCACTGGTAAATCAGACAGAGACTGATAGGTTTTACAGATGGAGTAGTGAAAAGTGAGGGGGATAGTGAGATGGCAAAGTCAGTTCTCAGTGGACCGAGAGAAGTTGCAGCTACATCTTGCAACACCAACAATCCAAGTGGTTAAACATAAGAGTAAATTTATTGCCACTAAGTTCAGTGCACTGAGAGAACAATTTTAACTGCATGTATACTTCAAGAGCCTGAATTACCTAATAAGCCTCAGGAAAGAGATTTTAGAAAATGTCAGCTCAGTTCCAAGTGATGGTTGCAAGAGCAAGAAGCATCATCCAAATTGTCAGAATAAGAATGAAGAGCAAAGCAGAGCAGAAATTATGTCATTGTAGGAATCAATGGCACGCTCATTTCTTTGATCCTATGTGCATTTCATGTCCCACTATTACAAAAATTATAGAGCAAAACTAGAAAAACCTACAGAAAAGGGCATTGAAAATAGGTTTATTGAATGACTTTTTGGGGAAGAGAGACTAAATAAGGTATGACTCCAAGCAGTGAGTAAGGGGAAATATAATAGAGGTCTATAAAATCAGGTTTTGCCAGGTAGAAGTTGCAGAGGCAACACATATTGACAATGGGTCATACAAAATATTATTAGACATCAGACTTAAATGTAACAAAAGGAAGTACTTTTTTGAGCAACACATAAATTGTAAAACTCACGGCCACAGGAAGTTCTGAAAGCCAAACATATAAATTCATGAGGGATTAGAGTGGCTTTTAAATGCAGCACTCTAGGTATGATGTCCAACTAAGGCTCCAGCTGACTGATGGAAAGCAGGAAGACAAGGCTGGAGAGCACCATTTCCAGTACACATTTGAAGATTAGAATATTCAGAGAGTGATATTTTCCTTTTTGGCTTTTATTGTTTTGCATTTTAATTCTCCTTCTGGAAATAACACCTATAAAAACATTCCTGTTCTCTTTAAGTCAGAAAAGATAAATATCCAGCTCTTTAGTACTGTTTCAGGCTGAAACTGTCTTACATTACTGCCTTTCATGGAACAGGGATAGAGGAATGAAGGGCACCCTATGGTTTTTAAGTTCTTGCTAAATATCTAGTAAAACAAGGCTTGAAGTATCACAGCTTTCTTATGTTTTTAAACAAGCACTGAAGGGAAAGTAACATCCACAGTGCATTGAAGTACAACTTTCTGAAAGTATCATCTTCCTTGCCATGTCAGCCTCCCCAGTACTTTATCACTTACAGAAGCTTTATATCAGTCACAGAAAATGCATCTGAACTGTATAACTCCGAATGTTGCGGGATTATGCAGCAGATAATCTAAACTCAAGTGGTAGAGAAGAGGACAAAGAAGTACAGTATCTTCCTTAATGTTACCATCAGGTAGTTTTATTTCAAGGGCCCTGCAATGCCTTGGTTTTGTCTGACATAAAGTTGTACAGACAGAAATACCTTCAGAAATTGCATCAGAAAAACATTTTTTTAGCTTTCCTGTTACCAAAAGAACAATAACTTTCTTATGATTTATATTTCTATTTCTGGAACTGTATGGCACTGCCTATGCTGTTCATAACATCAACAAAGTAACAGTTCCTCTGCCATTTCTTTAGTCTTCTCAATATAATGGAGACCCTAATGGATCCTAACTGTACTTGTGCAATCCTGACAGCTATCTTCTGTAGGTGGAGTTTCCCTGCTTTAAGATCTTACTCTTTTTCAAGTCCAGCAGCTTTAAAGTCTGGACACCACCTCAGCTGAGTGTGGTGCCTGGAGAACTCATTAGGCAAAGCTTTCACGGAAACCATTGCAACTGGCTGCAAAAAACAAAACTAAAAA
>VXBX01002899.1:206990-292690 GCA_013400415.1 Scytalopus superciliaris
AAAAAAAAAAAAAAAAAAAAAAAAAAAAAAAAAAAAAAAAAAAAAATGCCCAAACTGCATTTCTGGGCTGTGGCTTGAACCCAGCCTCTTTTACAGTATTCAAGGCTGTTGCATACACAGGTCTACATGTAAATAAATTGTGTTAACTAAGAAAATGTGTACTGAAATGCTGTTTTACTTAGAAACTGTATTTATATTTTAAAGGGGTTTTTTAATTATATAATAATCAAGAAGGAATGATATGTTTTTCTATTGTTTTGTTTTCCTTTATATACAATTTGCAGAGGAGGAGGTCCTGAGTAAAGGACAATAAAGATGAACATTAAAGTTTCTGGAGAAATGCTGGGTTAGTTGCAGATTTCCTCCATATCTGCCTGTGGAGAGCTGAATGGGGAAGCACTACCCTTCTAGGGGCAGTGCAGTGTCAGTCTCTTGCTCTTGCTGTCCCTCTGAAACCTCGTGGGATGGTCCACACCATTTATAGTGTGCACAGATTCATCTGAGCAATGCTGTATGGCTAAAGCAGAGAAACACACACTTATAGGGCACAATGAGTCTCAGTCATTTTAGTCACTTACTTGAGGTTAAGATGAATTACCCTCTATTTCAACTGACTTTAAAGAGAGTTTGGATGACTTGTTCAAGTATAGCCATCTATAGTGTAGTGCCTACAGTTATGTGAGATGAATCCCCCAAATTTCTCTTGCTTGTTTTCCTGTCAAGACTATACCCACCAAATCCCTACTTCAGTTTCCTTTGTCCATATTATTTTCCCTAGGTGAAAACTAAGTGTACCAACCCTGTTTTTACTGTGGGTCTTGCTCTTGAGACACAAAACATCAGTAGCTATGTCCTTGCTTTCACTCTCAGCTCTGCAAACACTAAGACATAATCTTCACCTGCCAGTCTGAACTTGGTTACATTAGATTTGATGCCAGCTCCTGCACATGTTTTCCAAGTGGCTGCCTATGCCCATAAACCAAGAGAAAACAGCATGCCCTGTAATCACTCCCATTCCCCTGGGGGGGCTGGTTAGACAGGCTCTGCTTTTTACTTTCCTTAGAGCATAATTCTTCTGTCCTCAGTCATGGACACAGTCCCAGTGGTGTCCAGGAGAATTACTCCCTTGAGTTAATACCAGTGAACCCCTGTTTCACTTCTCTTTAGTCATGCTAATCTTCATCTTTTATTCACTAACTGATAACAATAGAATTGCAAGCTCTGCCTTACCTTCATCTAATCTTAGTCAATGGTATGTAATCTATTTAGAAATTCTAGAAAAGATGGGAGATTTAACTATTTGTTAAATGATGCCATAGGTGAGTCATCTGGTCATTCACAAATCAGTAAAAAAAATCTGATATGCAAAGCAATTTCTCCCCCTCCCCTTCCCTCCCCNTTTTTAAAGTGCTCTATGGCTGTTCTTATGGTCTGTCAGGAAGCCAATACTATTCAACACCTATATGACTGATTATACCTCAATTCCTCACCAGACAACCAAACAGATGTCACTACCAAGGATGCCCAGTGGCTGCTGAATAACATTTCTGCTACAGTGACACGGCCTCAATCAGGATGAGAAGGGATTTTCCAGGGAGGTAATTACTTCTTACTGATATGAAATCTAGATGCTGAAAACAGTGAGACTCCTGAAGTGCAGTAGACAAAACAAATTTATAAAGAACAGAGGCATCTAATCTTACCCACAAATAGTGAATACAAGCCTAGCAACAAATATTTTGTAGAACTAGACTGAACTCTATTTGAGCAAATATCTTCTCAAAGTGCCGGGGATGACAAATACTGTATTCTTGACTGCACTAACACATTATTCAGTCAACACAACACATTCAAGTGAAGAAATGCTCTTTGCTTTGAACTGATCTGTAGAAATGCTACCAAGACTCAGGAATGGCATTCAAATATATTTCTATTATGTTTTGCATAAGCCATTTCTGAGGAGGAAAAAAACTTGTGAAATATGAAATTTACACTAAAAACAATGAGTAAGTTGGTGGTTTCATGACTTATTGCAGAATTAGAGCAGTAACCTGTGTGTTTTCCTGCCTCCTTGAAATGCACTGTAATAAACATGCTGAGTTACTGTTAATGATAGTGATATGTAGTCTGTTCACACAAGAAGAAATATATTCCAGATATACATCTATCACAGCTTTAGTAAGCTCTGGAAATAAAGAGGTATTCTTACTGCTATGTAGTCAGGTTTCTTGCTAGAGACAAGAGTAGCATTTTAATTATCTGCTGAGTCTCCACTTCTCCATATTGGAACTTTGCAACTTCTTTGTCTGCTCTAGCATGGATTTTTGTTTTCTGGGGATGTTTTCCTTCAAATTTAGCTGCTCAGTAAGCTCAGTATGGTCAACAGTTAAATTGTAAAGTTTATTTATTTAGTACTTTGGCTAAGTCTCAGGTAACTTTTAAAATGTAAGTTTTACTACTTCATTTATACTCTAAACAACTATTATTATTTACAAGGATTTGGGCTAGAGCTGTTTAATGTGAATGCCTAAAATATCATGCATAAATCCATATTGAGACCCCCCATTAAGAGACTGACTCAGAGGAGGAAAACTTCCTCTGAGGACGAAGACTGCGATCAAATCCTGTCCATAGGAGTAAGCACACAGTCTCATTTCAACTATACTCACCTTACACCAAATGGCTGTGACAGAACATGAATAAAACATTTCAAGCCTTAGAAATTGCTGGTTACTGCACCACGCTGTATAGAAAAATACATTTAAAAAAAAAAATATTTTCCATATGAATTGCAATACTTAGAGATAAAACAGTCCCTCAAGGTATAGGGTATATCTGCAGAGCACCCTGGAGAGTTTTTCATTGTTGAAGAAACCTGGCTGTATATGGCACATGAAGGCAGTTGTTGCTTTGGGCCCTCTGTTGTCTGTGCAGTCCTTTGGGCCCCGTGGCAGAGTGGGGTCTGAGCCGGGGTGACGGGACCTGATGGGCAAGGAACGAGCGGGAGCCCCCAGTGCATCCAGACACTGCTAAAAACACAGACTGCTGGATCCTCGGCTCCACTCTCTGAAACCATTAGATCCATTTGCTGGAGCCTTCCAGGATTGCTTTCACCATGGAGAGGTCAAGCCATAGTTTGTCCTCTTTCCTTCCAGTTGCTTCCAGGTTGTGGCAGTCATTTCTCTACCCACTTCGTTTTATGCTCTAAACACACCAACTACAGCATTTTGTCTGCCTCTGTCCCAAGAAAATAAGTAATAAAGGAGTCCTTGTAAACTCAGCTCTGCATAGGACCAGACAGCCTTTTAGGGCAACTTTGTGCCTCAGAAGGGCTGAAGGACCAAGAGACTGGGACATGGAGAAAGAAGGCCTAGATCAGACTATATAAAGGCCTGGTTTGCTTTAGTGTTGAGTAAAACTGGCTTTGCACCTGGCCCAAATAAGACAAAGTTTTTAGACAAATCAGATGCTTAAAGGAAGCCAACTGAGGACCTAAAGAGGCTACACAGAGGAGACATTGCCAAATTCCACATGACGATGTGTAAAGAGGCCAAACGTTTCTTTACAAAGAAAACAGTTTATAGAAAATATGTAGACTAAATCTGATCTCTGTTACATTCTCGGCATGAATATTTTGTTTGACTAGTGCAGCTATCTAACTGCAGATCTCTGAGCTCATCTGCACTGATTAAGAACCAGACAGTGATAAGACAGGGGCCAAAGACTGGTCTTTCAGCTAACATGTGAGACATTGTGTATCTTCCTGCCAGGCTTGCATGATCTCTGATGCTGATGTGATGGAGACGAGCAAGGAGCATCTGTCAGCTCAGACTGCATGTCCAGGAACAAAATAGAACAAGCACTGAACTACGACTGTAACAACAGGGAAGGCTGAATCCAGCTTTTACCTCCCTGCTGTACGCCCAAAGGAATGTCAGGTTACCTTTCCCAGTTTGACTGGGGGGGTTTTGTTGTTGTTGTAGGGGGTTTTTTGTGTTTTTTTTTTTTCTTTCTTTCTAAAGGGTTTCACAGTTCCTTCTCAAATCCCTTAGGAGCACATCCTGCCACCCTGTTCTGAACATCCCACAAAGGGGTCACACCAGGTCATCCTCAGACATATATCTGTGTGAGGCTGGCTACTAGTGCTGAGGTGTGGGGAAAGGAAGGTATACACAGCTTTAGGATCATCCGTGTCTTGAGACCCCAGCTTGGTCAGCTTGTAGGAGCGCAACAGTCATTATAGACTTGGACATTTTGCTAACATATCATGTCACCAGAGTTTACTTTGCACTAACTGTGGACATACTGTCATACACATACTTCAGTAAGTATGCATATAGTTCTAGTAAATATATGTTTCAGTAATATGCATCTACAGCAGTCAATGCCATTATATTTGCAGCGAGCCAGTGAACGAGAGTTTTTACTGCTTCTTTTACAAACCTGGAAATGAGACATGTTGTCTTTACAGACATCAGCATGGCAAGTGTTTTGAAGAGTTGATAATGAACTTTTAGTCTTTATTCAGTAATAAAGAAATTATAACTTGATCAGGAGGGTCAGTAGCCACTGCTTAAAATTAGAAGTTGCATCTCCAGAACATGTTTTCACTTTGTGAGGAGAACTATTTTAAATTTTATGCAACACTGTTTAAGACCTGGAAGGAAGATGCTTAGCCCAACACAGCCCTTTTTAGTACCTGGGGGGATAAAAAGTTTCAAATTGTGAATAAGGACTTTGCAACCTGGGCAAGAATCTCATACAGACTTCAAGATCTCTTGGTAAAACTCCCCTTGGAGCTTAACCTCAAATCCCTGGTGTAAAAAGACTGAAAAGAACACACCAACTTTCTGATTGTCTGGAGTTCAAAGAAACACATGGACACAGCACTTATATATTGCCTAAATTCTACATGGACCCTCTGCAGCCCAGCACAGAATGCAGGATATGACCAAGAAAGAAAAATAATTCAGTAAAGAACCTTGCTACATTGCAGTATAACTATGCATCTTAATACAGCTTCCTTTGAAGAAGTAAACTTTTGTTTTTTTCAGACTAAGTAATCTATTTTTGTTGTAGATTATGGAAAACCATTATCAAAATTACAGAAAACACAAAGTCTTTATAAGGGATCATGTTTGTTTTGCAGGAAAGACCTAAAATCTTGAGCAGTAACAGCACTGTTACCCCTGCATACAGCAATACTCTAATGTGTACGACATTGCAGCTGCTAAGCTGACAGAGCTAAAACCTCACATGACGTTAGCTGGTTTGACTTAAATCCCATTTTGGACACGTTCCAGTAAAGAACAAAAAAAATTATGGCTCAGTTATTTATGTTCTTTGCATTTTTCTGAAGAAAAAAAAGGTAACCTAAAAAAAACACCCAAAAAAGATTTCCTTCTTGTGTTTACCAAAACATAAAATCAATCATCCAAAGCAAGTATTTCCACTAATGAGAGATGAATATGGATGCCAACATTAAAAAATCTGGTAAAATATCATCTGATTAAACATTAGTCTCTATTCAAAACCATTATTTAAAACTGAAACAGGTGCTGGGAAAGGCACTAGGATGAAGGCAGAGGAAGTTTAAAATTTCCTGATTGTTCTTCTTCTTCAAAAGATAAAGAGTATGTAAAAAGAACAAGACATTCAAGGGATTTTAAGGGGTTAAAGAACATTTGCGGTACAGATCAGGATGACAACATCTGTGAAAACTTTGCTTTGCCTGAGTTTTAGAACAAGTAGTTAAAATATAACTCGATGAACTGAAGAGTTGTTCTGCCTGCTATTCTTTATTATTTGCTCAGTGCTGACAGAGCATTCTTGACTGTGCATGACACAAAGACAGCTTCTTTCCTACCAAGTAAAGGGGACTTGTAAGATTTACATCTGTAATGTGTAATTGATACTCATACACTGTTATTAACTCTATTCTTATAAGCTTTGCATACAATGGAGAGTTATTAGGAGGGCTTTCAAAGAGAAGTTGTGGGTAAATAGGCAAACTCTAAATGGGAATTTGGCTTCCTGCATGTTTTCCATGCATATATTGTCAGTCCATGTCTAGTCTTTTTTCCTTGTTAATCTAATTTCTCTATGATTGTTCCTTGCTCCATAGTCAAAAAAAAAAAAAAAAANTTTTCCTGTTCCAAAAAAAAAAAAAAAAAAAAAAAAGAAGGGATATATTTAAAATTAGTTCCATCTCATCATACAGAAACCAGAAAAATGTTCCACACCACCCATAAGTTAAGTTCTTAAAAAAAACAATCTTTAAAAGCTGCTGAAACTTCCCAGCTTCATTTTTTTTCATAGAGCCACTGTTTAATTTACAGTAAGTCAAGAGGCAGGAGGGATGATAGAGTTAAGCTCATGCTGTTGAGAACAATTATCCTGGTGCAGAGACATATGTAGCCCCAGAAGGTTGAACAGACCACCATAGCTTAAAGGCACTAAGATAAAAGGGCACGTGCTGCGTGGGCCCAGTGGGAGCAAGGCCACAGCCTGCAAACAGAGCCCACTTGGCTTCACTTGATTTGTGCCTCTCTCCCTCCCCCATCCTTTTTTTTTTTTTTTTTTTTTTTTTTTTTTTTTTTAATTTTGATTTATTTAATAAGACCCTGGTGCATTCATTGGAAAGAAAAAGAGAATGGTAGCTGGGACAGTGTGGCAACATCAATCTAATGTTCGCTACAGACAAAAATAGCTGGGCCAAGAATCATGGCAGCCTCTCTTTCTAAAAGATTGAAGACACTCCAGAAAGATGTAAAGTAAAATAGATGAAGTCAGGGGACATTTAGATTCTGTACCAACTGAATAGCAACAACTATTCTTTTTCTTCCCCCTGTCTCATTAATCATGCTGGTTAATTGCTGGGATAATGATTTCACAAGTTCATGTAGTACACAAAAGGATTGTCCTCGGACTGTGCATAGTGCCTGGCATTTACTTCTGCATATGCCACTGTGGCTGCATTACAGTGTGAGGATGTTTTTCATTTTCCTTTTTCCTATTGTTCAATTTTCCTAGAAAATGAATTGTATGTTGTTGTCAAGGATGGAAATAAATGAAGAGAGGAAACTTAAGACAGCAATTAATAAAAGAGATCTCATCTTATTTTAAAAGGAAAATAGTAAAGGACATAAAGATAGAATAACAAAGAAAACATTTCTGTAGTTTAAGTGGTTATTTCATACCTCTAAAAAAGATTCAGTGTTTAGTTAGGTCTAAGAACTTCCTTTCCTTTTTTTTTTTTTAAAGAAAAAGTAGTGGAATTTTTAATACTTCTTGGCAGCTGAGTTCACATTTCTAAATATAAAAGACTATCAAGACCCATTTCTGTGATTTCAATCCTCACTGTCCAGAAAATTGTGATACCTGTCTGTCAGTGAGGTTAAAGGCAAATTGCTTACGGATACCTGTAAGAAACCTATCTGAATTCTTAAGGACTTAATGTTTACTGATTAAAAAACTTAAATATTTTCAACAAGCTGAAAGATCACTAAAAATCTGCATATCTATTTCACTGGTATTTGGATTGATACCATTTTATTACTGTTTTGATCCAGTGCTTTTTCCCATTTGCATGTACAATTTAAAATATATTTTTTCCATGTTTTTTTCCTGATGAATTCTGCCAAACCCATTCTAAATACCGTTGATCCTCATCTCCAAACTGAAAGGAAGATACATCAGGTTTCTCTGCACTATTCAAATTCTTAAAAATTTTGTAGTCTTCCAGCGTAGTGACTTGTGAGGCATTATCTTTTCCAAATTAATCACTCAGAGAAAGACTCATTCCATACTTTGGCAGTGCCAAACCTTCCCCTTTAAATTCTGAAAACTTAAAGATTTTTTTTGAGACAAAGTCTACCCACCAAAAGAACAGCAGATAAAATATAATTTGGTTTCTCATATTTGTACCCTTTTTTCTTACAAATTGATGTTAAAAAGACAAACAGCAAGCTGTTGCCGTAGTAGAATTTTACAATGTCAAATATGTACAGCTTGCTCTTCTCTCTTTCTCATTGGGAAAGCAGCTCTGCAGTAATCCTCACAGCTTACTTCTGCGTGCTTTGAGCTGCACTGTGAGGAACTATTTTGGGGCATTTTCTTAGCTGAATTTTTGTAACTCCTTGTGACAGAAAATTGGGTCTGTCTGAGGCAAAGCCAACAATCTCTCAGGGTGAGATCATAGCCACATGTTTTGCCAGAGCAAGGAATGGAAGACTGACAAAAAACACAACTCAAAATGACCTGTCTTTAGTAGAGGCATCAGGAAATCCTTTACTTTCCTCGTTGACATAAATGTTCATTTCACAATGCAATGCAAAAGATGAAATTTGTTTTGGAAGAGGTCTCAGAATCCCCTGTTTCAAAGTGTCCCCTTTAGATGCAACCCTGGACCAAGTGTCTAGAATTACTGACTCAGTCAGTAATCAGAAATAATCTTGCCTGTTTCTCCTAGTAACTCCATGTCAACCTTCCAAAAATATACCAAGTTGTTAATCTTTTCAAAAGGAGAAATTCAGGTTTCGTCTCAAAAGGACAAATTTCACTTTGCCTCCTCACCATCCTCCTGCAATCATCAGATCAAAGAGGACAAGCAATACCCTGGAATCAGTTGGGAATGTCATATCACACTTGCACATCACAATAACAAATATCTCCAGCTTCCCTTCACCCCTAAAAGTTGCATGATCTTGAATTGCAAATAAATTTGCTGCAAGCAGCACGTGGGGACTCCATGAGCAGGGATGAAGGTTAAATTCAAAGGCTAAATTATTTATTGCAAACTATTTGCTTAGTTCTGGCACTGAAGAACAGTGGAACAAATGGAATTTTTAGATCCAACATGTATTAAGAACAAAGGCTGAAATCCCATTTCCAGTACTCCATGCTTAAATTTCCCCTGTGCTTTAAAAACTGCAGTGTTAGCTTTTCTCTCTCATTAAACTGCCTCTCTTCTATATTGAACCTAACTTATATTTTTTTTCCATTTTCAATCTACCTAAAAATCACATGTTCTGAAACATTCAACAGGTACAATGACTGAAAACAGAAACATTCTATGAGACACTGTGTACAGTTGCACAGGCTGAACTGTATCTCATTTCTACCATGACAATATACTACAGAAGCTACAACTTATCCAAAATGTAGAAGGTTCATTTGCAGGAAAACTGCAGTGCTCATGGGCACAACCCCTGGACAGGTGGCAAGCAATGATCTGGGACACTCCACACACATGGTCCATCCCACCCTTCTCCATACAAGGTGTCAGCACAGCCTGCTTGGTCAGCGAGGGAACTGCTGCTGGTTTCTGATCGTGGCACCTTCCCAGCCGTGCCCCTGCACCTCTGAGTTGATCTGTGTACTCCAGCTAAACAAGACCAGCTGAAGGTGCAGAAACCTTTCTACAGACCCCCTTGGGAGGGAGGAGACATGCTAGGTTGGCGGAGATCCATCTTTTTGCTTCGTACGAAGTTTTAATGCTCTCTGTTATTTTTATACACTGCCTTGGCACCTCACAGCCAAGGGAGCATAGCATTTTAGTCATTTGGAGCCAAGCTCTGCCCTCACTTACACCCATGCAACTCACGGCCCTGGAAGACAAATGTATCTGCCAACAAACTATTGTTCAAAGTTCTTAAAAAAAACCCCAAAACACCAAAAACAAATAGAAGGATTTTGCAGCTAACAAAGTGTGGTCAGTCATGTAATACTGAGCTGAGCTTTGAGTGAATTATGAGCTAATTTGCTGTGATACAAAGCCTTATGAACATGGTAGACTACAGAGGCTTCAGCAAGCTGGGTGATTCCTGAACTTACTCCAAATTCATGAAAATAAACCTCCTTATTCCACTTTTACATATAAATGGATTCTTTCTTCCTCTGATTCTCTTGAACAGTAAGTAGTCATAGTTACAAAGCTAAATTTCTTGTGGGATAGCACATGAGCATTACCACATCTTCTCAGTTAAGGCATCTAAAGTCCTATCCTGAGGATGCTCAATTATACCAAGACCTTTAGAAATAAAGCTCTCAGGTGTCCTGTATCATCCACCCTTCTGACTTTCTGCTTAGGAAAATATCCCATTGATCTCAATAGACTTTTTTTTTTAAATGCATTTATCAAACAGTAAAGATTCTAAGACTTACAGGACAAAATAAAGCAGTTTGAAGTCCTGCTTGCAAATGTATTTTTGCGCCATTTTAAAATGGGCTTTTTTACTGAAGAAAAACCTCAAACATTGACATTGCTGCTCTAGGTTGTGTGTGAGTTTGCTACAAAAACATGGTTTGGCTCATATAAAAGCAATCTTCAGAAATGTCCTTAGTTCTGTTTTCAGGAAATTCTTAGTGAGAAGTGTTGCATATCTAAAGGCTTGAATAAAACCTAAGGTCAATGTTCTTTTAGCTCTGCCCAAGACTAAGAGATTCACATTCCTATTCTAAACAATTGTTGTAGGTTTGTGCTGCAGAACAAAGGTGATGAGAAGGGTGGCTCTTCTCCTCTGAGAGCTACCAGGAGCTCACATCAAACTCCATAGGTATGAAGCCAAACACCTTCTGCTTCAGATTAGCAGATGTGTGCATGGTAAACTGTATTTTTCAGCTCACTGGTTATTGCTGATCTCTTCAGTACTGGTTGCATACTGATGTGGCCAAAAAGCAGAGCTGTCTGTTTCCTGCTATAGCTACTGATGCAAAATCCTAAAAATGCTAAACGGAGTTAATTATACTGTTGCTCTGTTGCTATCATCGCCCATTTATTCACTTATGTTGCAATCTGGCATAGTACTGACATTCATTCTAAATTATGACAGCGTTTACTTTCAATTTTGGTCTAGAATTCCTATTTTCAAAAAAAAAAAAGGTTTGTAAATTTGGTAGTTTTTTCATAGAAAATGTCTTCTGTGAGTCAGACATTTATTTTCAGGGTTTTCAAACACTTCATAGCTCAGGAATAAATTAACAAGAAATTAAAACCGGTTAGAATTCCCCAGCTGAAATTATTATAATATTTTATCAAGTTTGCGGTGTTTTTTCCCAGTACTTGGAGTGTTTGTAGCACAAGTCAAACATATTT
Source organism: Scytalopus superciliaris (assembly GCA_013400415.1). Classification (NCBI taxonomy): domain Eukaryota; kingdom Metazoa; phylum Chordata; class Aves; order Passeriformes; family Rhinocryptidae; genus Scytalopus; species Scytalopus superciliaris. The sequence goes on from VXBX01002899.1 coordinate 218,086, forward strand.
GTGGAATCATAGAAACTGTGTTTGTAAGGGACGCCTCTGGGTGTCTCAAGGCTATTTTTCTGCTCTCAACAAGTCTCCTACCAGCCCAAAAGCAGAATGGCTGTGCCCTTGCCTAGCTGAGTCTTGCAAACCTCCACAGACAGAGTCTCCATAGCTTTTCTGGGTAACTTGCTCTGGTCTCAAACTATAGAGTTTGTAGCAGAACTCAGACGATATTTATACTGTGACAGAGAAGCAATAATCATTTCCCAAATTTAGATGGAGATGCTTGGATGGTTCATGTCTTCAATAGACTGCAACCAGAAGGAATAAAAAACCAACCAAATCACATCTGCCCCCCAAAAAAATCAGCTGGATAATCAGGTTCACATTTAAGTGCAAAACAAAGGTGACCAACATCCTCCCAGTTCAGCTTGTTTTTAGTTTGATTTACAACCAGCAAAATATGCAATACAGAGAAAACTTTTTCTCTTACAGAATTGTAATCTCAAATGAAACTAAGCAACTAGACTGTGTGAGGCTATTTGTAACTACATTGAGATTTCTGCAGTACTTTGACCATAGCAGTCTATCTTATTTTAGAATAACATTCTGCCTTTTTCTTGACTCAATAGTAAATTCCTCTCTTTCTGAATGCTTTTTGTGCAGCTATAAGAGAAAATTAATTCCAGGATAGAGCTGTCTGTATTTAGTGATAAAAAAATGCAATTCTCATGGATTTACACACTCTAAGAATGCACACATTTGTATCTGTGTGTTTGTGTATATGGTATATATAAACATGGATCTGCAGATAAAATTGATAATATAGATATATATAAGTAGATATAATTATAATTACTAAGTAATTTCATATTTGTAACAGAAAATACACATTCATTCATAAAAAAATGTAAATATTTAATTATTGAAGCATTTACTTATATTGCCATTTTAAAATACTCATTTGCACAGTTATTCTTTCTAATTGCTTCCTACTTTTTTTTAGCTCCTCTTTTCTTCTCCCTTTCTTCTTAGTCTTCTCAGACATAACAGAACTGTTTATGCCACCCGAGTGCATTAAGCCACATTTTGAAATCACCTAAAGCTTGTATTAGGTATCCATAGTCATTAGGTGCCTCTGATGGAACTATAATGAGATGGCACTAACTGATGGATTAGATCTTCTACTCAAGATGAAGTGAATGCAGTAATCTTTGAGGTGAAATGCACCACAAAATAACACAACACAAATGATATTTCCAGATTAAATGTGTCTTTGTGCCCCACTGAATGAAATACACTGATTCATTAATAACAAACCAGATTGCTACCAAACGCATGTTATCAGGACAGAGTTTATATTGCTTATTCAGTATTCATATGTTTGAGTAGATGTGCTTTTGAAGAGATTTTAGGTAGTTTATGTTATTCATGATGGAATTATTCTTTGTAACTCAAAAACTGAAGGACTCTCCCCACTGAACAGAGTTAACACCTCCCATGCAGTTTCCATAGCTCCTGGAAGACCTCATAAGGAGAAAGACAAATATTTTTGTACAAATATTATTTATACAAGCAGCAGCCCAGAGTTCCATCTTGTCTGGGGTGAGGTTCTTGCTTTAGGAACTCCACAAGAAAGTTTACAAGGTGCATCTGTATTGGTAAGTGTGACTTGGCCTGATGGCCAAGCAGAAAGTTGAGCCATACTGCTTGGAGCTACATGCCTCTAGAGAAGACTGGCCATGTCCCTGCCAAGTTGTACTTGCACTGGGTCTCCTCTGGGCCCTCATTGTGTAAAATGAAAATATTTTTAGAGAGAAGAAGGCTTCAGCTCAAAGTCCTTGTACAGCCCTCTGTCAAGGTGGTGAAGAGTAAATATGGGTATCCAGGAGTGAGCGAATGTGTGAGGTGCTAGAGTGTTTAAAGCTTTTTCCCCACACTCTTGGAAGGTCATATAGGCTACACAGAATTAAATCATGTGCAGTTTCATCCATGCTGCCTTTATTAGAGCTTATTGGAGTGAACTATCTCCAAAACTATACTTTAATGGGGTTTTTTTTGAGATAAAACTAGTTGGTTCACTACAAAAAGAAGAGCAAACTATCATTTATATAAAATAGAACATCTCTCAAGAAGAGAAGGTGGAGACAAGGATCACTTGGCATGCTTTTCATGAAGCAATTGAATCACAAGAGTTAGGAAATTTTTTTGGGAGAGATGGCCAAATCCTGGAAGTACTTGTTAAGGGTTTTTTGATATCCCAAGCAGAACATGGTCAGTGTTGCAGTAATAAATAGACTTTTGGCATAATAATCAAAGTAAAAAAACTACCTCAGTGAATAAACATACTCTCAAACCCACACTTCTGTTCAAGGTGAAGTTTACAGAAATGTAGATCTAGAACCTCAGTTTGGTGGCTGGAGAGAAAAGTTACTTTCTGAGAAAGACATGCTGAGATTCAGTGTGGCAACAGCACATTCACACAGTTTTTTTTTTAAAACAGTTATTTTTAAAACAACTTATTTACAGGAACATGACCTTAAGACTTCTACAGGCACATCTTACACTAGTGCTAACCTGGGGACCTTGGGATTCCCATCTCCATAACCAGAGCAAATAGATGTCGAGAGAGAGAGAGCATCATATATCTTTCTTGTAGAGTTGTATTTGTCCTTTGTATGAAAATCCTGTGACACCACACTCAGAAGGCTATAAGTTCACACAGTGAACAATGGGAGAAGTAACAGATAAGAGGATAGCAGTATTAATTTTCTTGTACTATATTTTCATTTCTTTCAAGGCTTTCCCATGAGCAATTCAAAACTAAATGCCATTCATAATCTAAATGCAACTGCATTATTTGTTCAACACATTGTAACACAGAAGTTCTGTTTATTTCTATGGATACTGCTCATTAAGTCTGTCCTTTCAAGAGATAAATGTTGTTCTGCTACACCTTACCTGATCCCTGAATGCACATTTTGACCTAAGTGCTACGGGCTTCACACTGACAAAGTTCTCTTCTGGCAGAGTTTTTTCAAAGAGCTTTTGGGTCAGGTTTTATGCTTGTGACTCATGAATAAAAGCTCTCAGTCCTTCCTGTAACATTTTACTCAAGGTTAATCATTATATAACGTGGAGACACCTGAAAAAAAGACTCCTCTGCCTGTAAACTTTCTTGAATTCTTTAAATTCTAAAATCATTGTAGTCTTCATCAAACTCCCTAATTACTTAATTAAAACTATAGTACGTGTCTAAGAAGCTACTGAAGAGATTTAGCTTGCAGTAATTAAACCACAATGAAGCCGTTATAACCTGATACACCTTAAAATATCCTCTTCTCCATCCCTTTTCTTAACTCAAAATTCTTCCTGTCTTTCATTTTACTTCATCATAATATCTTCGTTTCCTTAATGGTACCTCCTGCCTCGGCAGGTACCAAATTTACATAATGCCACCTACATAATGTCACCTAAATCCCAGTGCTATCCAGGGCTAGTTTCAGGCTGCCAGCATCACCTGGTCAGCAGAACACTGCTAGGCATTTTCAAACCCATCTAGAAACAGACAGGAAGACTATAAACTGGATGCTTGCTCTCTACCCATCTCTCCTCCCAGCCTCACAGTAGAGGTCTTCCTCAAAATCTGACAATCACCTGCACTTGACAACCAATTCAGGAGAGCCCTGCCTGGGCTTCACACCTGTGGCAGACTTTGACCACCAGGCAAATGAGACCATTTCCAATTCCTCTGTTCCCTGCTGAGATTAGTGTAAGGCAGCACCCCAACATATACTGAGGTAATTACCAACCTACAGGAACAAAGAGTTAATTGAAAATCATGGGCTCTTTCAGATGGTATCTAGCCTGCAATTCTCTAAAGAATCCTGAAATGGTAATTACTCAGTGAGCACTTTTCCCTGTGCTCTCACCCCCTGAGGGTGACCTTACTCCACAAAAAAATCCATCCATCTCTTATGTGCTTTATGGATCTTCCCCATGGAGTATGCATTTTATGTAAAGGGATGATTAATTCTTCACCTCCACATCAGGGAAAAAGAGTTTCTTGAGGAGGCAGAGCAAAAGGATTGGGGTGATGCAGTTCCTTACTGAAACAGACTTTCATGAGACTTTGCTTTGCTTTTGTGCTTTGAGATGCTATTTAAACGGACTTGTTGCTGGTAAGTAAGAACAGAGCGGGTTTGTGTATGCTGTTTGAAGATAATTGTTTTTCAACTTTTCCCACTCAGTATTTAGTGCCTTCTGGGCATTAGATGGTAGACTATACTCAGTATCTGCTCTTCATACCACTTTTACCTGTTTACAAAGCTGCAGCGTACCTGGCTCTGATATTAAGATAGTCAGCATGACTGATCCATGGGAACTTCAGCCCTAGGTAAGCTTTAGCTGTTGCACTGGAATTGCTGCCACCGAAGAGATCCTATTCTTGTGTGCCCTCAGCTCACCTTCCATTTTTTCTGAACATTTAACCAAGAGCTTCAATCATGCATATTACTACTTACAGTCAGAGCTCTGTATCAATATGGGAGCACTATCTATAACCTTTTCCCATACCATTAAAGGAGCATATAAAATTAGACACCTACATTTGCATATTTATAAGTACCCTGAATGTCAAGGTCAATGTCCTTTTCTGTCTTTGACAGAAGAGAATTTGTTGTAGGTTCCATCTTGGTGTTGGAAATGCTGATTCTATACGAGCAACAGGTGAACCAACACAACTGGTTCTTTCCCTGCATGGTTCCAGAAAACTATCCTTTCTTTCATAATGCTTGAAATACAATAAATTGTTTATTCTGGTATCACACCTTGCTGTAATCAACAGACCCTTCCTTTCTTACCCTTCTCCAGCAAGCAATACATCTTTTGTGAGTCTTAGTATACTCACAAACACCAGAATCTTCCTGGTTCAGGACTACAAAAATTCTGTTGAATGTTGCAGATAGGAGGTCTTACAGATAACCATTCATTGCAAAGATATGAAACATACTTTTACTAAATGACTACCTTTTTAGGTTCTATCACAGCTAGACTGTCTGCAGTATCTTTTCAAACTTACTGGAATTTCCAAACTACAGCCATCAGTGCAAAGATGTCTGAAAAATTAAAAAGTCTTATTGAAGTAATGGGGGGAAATCCATGGCAGAGCAAGAGCTTAAGTTTAGATCTCCTGATCCTCATTGCAGCTCATTAACCATCACTCCTATCAAAAAAAAAACAAACAAAAAAAACCCAAACCAAAACAAAAAAAACAAACAAACAAACAAAAAAAAACCCAAAACAAACAAAAAAAAAAAAAAACCCCCCCCACACACAAAAAAAAAAACCCAAAAAAAACCAAAACCACACCAGAAGAAGAGCAAACTATGAACAGGCAGAGAAGTAAATGTACCATGAGTGAATTCTCAGTGTATGGTACATTCATTGGAAATATGCTGTGCTAACTCAAGTAACTTAGCTCATTAAACCCCAGGGTCTGTTCACTTACTTGTTCTTAGACTATATTACTGGGGGTTTTTTTTTCTGCTTTATTTTGATGCAGTTTATTTTTTTATGTAATTCTGGTAGATAATTGCTAGCAGGTTGCTAGTGCATTTATATATGCATTACAGGCAACCAAGGTGCCACATCTGTTCTACCTCCTTGTCATCACATCTGGGAAATCTCTGCATTCTTCACCTGGCATGACTTACCACATGACACAGCTCAGTGCAGATAAACACACAGAAATGGGAGCAAAGTTCTTGCTTTGTCACATCAGCTCAGTATCAGCATTTCACACAGCCAGGACCTACTCTGAGTAGATTCTTCCCATCACACTTGGATCAGACATCTCTAAGCAGTCCTTACATTAGTTATGGGAAGAGACCACTCACTAAAACCCAAGAACACTAAAGCCACCATGGGTGATGTGCCAACCCCAGCGATGTGTCCATCGTGCAATGCCAGCAAAGTCAACTGCTGGTCACATCTCACCATGTAAACCTCATTTTATTTAAACATTGTATTTTAAGTTTGTTTGGAGTACTGCATCTTCTAGACTTTCCATGAAAAATATCAGTTGAATAAATAAGAGATTTCAAAGACAGATATCAAAATTATTGATGGAAATGTACAGATCCTGTTGAATTTTACGTGAAAACTTATTGAAATAGATTATTTCCATCTTATAATTTTCACTTTCATATGAGAACCTAAAGCAGATAAAACAGTGACCACTAAGAAAATCATACTGGTGACATTGATATAATTTTTGAGGGGATATAGTTATGAAAAAAACATGTGAGATTTCAGATTTCATTGAAATTCACAAACTCATGAGCTGTATTGAAATATTGGTACCCTTGTGTGATAGGAATTCTGTTTTTCTGCCAGTTCCTCTATGGATACTAGACTGAAAGTCTACAGTAAGTAAAATATGAAGCCAGATAAATGAAGGTGAGTTTTTAAGAAAGGAATGTTTTGCAAGGAAAACATTGTTATAAGTTTATTATGGGGAGAACATCTGGTGCATGGGTCAATTTGAGGAAGCTCATGGTCATCATTATTGTAGTCTGGCCAAAAAACTGCTGCAAAGCCTGTGTACCAAGCACACCAAGTTGTGCTTTTAAGGTGGGTATTTCTGGAGGTACAGTAGCAGATGAGTGTCCTAAGGCAAAACATGAATTGAGTAGCAGTTTGAGCCACTTTTATGTGGATCTGTGAGCAGGGAGTGCTTCAAATTGACTTGGGTCTCATTTTCAAAGAGAAGTCAGGAAATAGCCAAAGTGCCCTTGGCAACACTACTTGTTTGGTTAGGGACCCAAAACAGCAGATACCTCAGCACAGGCTTAGCTTTGATAGACCAAGTAAGTCAAAGGCAAGAATTCACTGGCAAGCCAGAATACAAATCTTGCATGCAAACCTTTGCACACATACATTTAAGATGCATGTGCTACTGTATTGTGAACCAGACACAGATCTTCTAAGGACAAATGCAGTGTTATCATGGGAATGCTCATAAAGAAGTCAAATTTCTGGGAACATTATTGGCTGAAAGGATGATGTATAATTTACTTCATTGTCATGAAACTTCTCTGAGGCTGTAGTGACTTAAGAGAGTTTAGCAGTTTTGTTCTTGAAGCTTGAATCTCGTGGCAGGGTAAACTTTGTCCTCCAAGTGGGATTCTGCACTACAGAGTGAAGAGTAAAGTAAATTTTCTCACCTAGAAGATTTTAACATGATGTATTCAGAATTATAAAGCTTTATTTTGATTTTGTTTGTTGTAAATTTGGTTTTAAAACTGTCTTTCTTCCAAAATAAACAATGTAAGATGTGGTCTTATGAGTTTGTGGAACATCATTAATTTATCTGAACAGGAAGCACCAAAGTTCAAACTGAGGTCCTATACATAATAAGTCTCATGGCTATTAAATAATTCCCAGTAGACAGTCATGGACCTTATTAATGAGGACCCATTAATAGTTTAGAAAACTCTTAGTTGAACTCTACTTGCAGTTCCAGTCGTTAATTGCAGTAATTAACATTAAGGACTGTAAAAGCTTAATAAACGGCTTTTCCATTAATACATATGATGCTTATAGTGGAGTCGGGTACTTACAGAGCCCTAACTGTGGATTGCATTTGAAGCAGCAACAGCTTTTAAATAGCACACAAAACTTGCTTGTTAGTCTTTGATAGTTGCAGAAAAAGAAATTATAACCATGGTAGACTAAGGAGGCTTCCTATCATACTGGTAGCATGCCACAATTTATCTTTCCATCTGTTCCAATCTGTGGTGCTATACCATTGGTTTGTTTGGCTAATACAAAGTCAGAGCAGAAAACAGCTCAACTGAGGAAATAAAAACAAACAACAAACCACAAACTTGTTGTATAGGTTAGGCAAAAGTCTTCAAATAGGTATGGAAAGAGTTTAAGGATGGAGAGCATCTTATCAACTATCATTACCTTTAAAAAAGTGTAACGACACACCAAAGAAACCACAAACCACAATGAATGGACATAATCAGCTTAGTCCATTTTCTTTCAAGACTATACAAAACTTAGAAATATTCCACTGCGGAAAATAAAGACAACAGACAGTATTATCACCAGAAAGAACAGGTAGTGTGTCATTTTGGCTCATTCTTGCTTAAAAGAAATGCATAGATGTCCATGAGAACACATAGGATGACATAAGTAAGTACCAATCTTTCTTCCTAATGAGAAATGTTGGTTTATTTAAATGGAAGCAAAACTGAAGCCCTTATGTAGTAAGTCTTTTTTTTAGTTTCTAGTTTCCTCTTTAACATGTAAATCTCCCCATTTTCTTTCAAGAAACAATTATATTGTTTATAATGTCCCTCTCAAATCCCACCTCTATAATTGTACTTATTCTGCTTAAATAATGACATAGCAGTGACAGGAAGAAGTTTTATTCACCTCTCATCTCAAACTATCATATATTTTTAATATAAATTGCTTGTTACATCTCACTGGAGAAACAGTTGCATTTCACAAATGAATTTAAAAGACTCCCGGACATTCTTTGCACACACACACATGTGCCCACACACACACACACACACACACACACACACACATATATATATATAAAGTGCTTTGCTCTTTAAATTATATGGCTGTAAGATGATTTTAATTAACAGATAAGTCTGAAAAAATATTTATCTGACCCTTTGGAAGACAGGATGGCTTAGAAAGTGGAATCTTTTCCTTCTTTAAAAATCTTTGTAAAGTAACACATGCAATAGGAATTTATAGGCAGATCCCAGCTACTGCTAGAAAAATGAAGTACACAATCTTGCTTTTATTCAGTTTCTATAGGAAAAAGATGGGAAATAAAAAGTATTTTTATCTAGGTTTAGTTCTCAAACTCATGTTCAATACAAAGACATAGAAATTTTTACTGCATTAAAATGACACTTTTTCTCCTTCAGGCCTAGGGGGTTAAATATTTCCAGATTCATCACTGCAAAATAAAGCAAGTATATCCTTCATTAAAATTGATTCACACAGTGTGAGAATATAATGTCATAAAATCATCTTTTCACTACTCTCTAGAGAACATTGTGTTCTAGGCCTTCCAGGCGGCATTGTCATCTTTACCTTGATATCCGACAGCTACCTAGAAATCATGTTGCTTAAGTGGAGCACTTTTGTGCCATTCAGAAATCTTATTGACTGTAAATTAGAGATGAAATGAACACAGAAATCAGCAGTCCAGATTGATACAGCCATTACTATATACTTCAGCTAAGTATTAATCATCTATATTATTCCCACATAGGGATTGCTATCTATACAGGGAACTTAGTTCCTTCTTGTTTTTCTGTGTTTGTAATAGAATTTTAAATACTGAAGCTATTAGCAACAGAACTCTATTTCCCTGCAATGCACAGAAAAGATGTGAAGGCCTTTGGGTTAGAAAAATCTTGGCCATGATCTGGTGACAGAATAACATCTAATTTCAGTGCATTCTTTCAGAAGCCAAGATTCAAATGAAAACACATGAAAGGAAAGTTTCTTTCATTACTGCCTCAGGTGATACCATGATATAGTATCAACTGATTTTTTTTTCTGATAACCCATGAGAGTTTTGCCTTGGGCCAGCCTACAGACATGATGAATCCTGTGTGTTCTGCACTGTATAGGTATAACCAGGCACTGGCAGTTCCCCACTATCACCCACCATGGATTAAAGTACTGCTGTCATTTCTCTGTCTTGGCCTGGGAAAAAAAGCAAGACCTTGCAATCTTTCTGCTCTGACTATGTCAATTATTTCAATGATTTTGGGATCATGTGCTTTGAAGAACTATGGGAGCCCTAAGCTTAGACAGGATCTGACTTTCAGTATATCCAGAAGATTTAGTGAATCAGTCTGGGTTTCAGCATGGATTAAAGTCATTCTTTTACCTACACAGATATAGCTCAACCACTGCCTCATGTACAAGACCTATAATGGTAGGCACTGATTTGAATTTTTTAAGTCACATCCAAACAGTGTGTGTTAGTACTAAGAGCGCATCCCTCCCCAAGCCCATCTTTGGCTTTTATTTAACCCGTATTGCATCCAGTTCATGTACTCCAAAACCAATCTACAATGTGATTACAAGTGCCAAAAATGAGGGGCAATCAGAAGACTTGCTTGCAAATTTGTTTCTTACACCCCAGAATGAAAATGAAATGCTAAAGTAGAAGCACTCACCATTGATGTCTATTCAGAAGGAGACTATTTCTGTCCATGTATTTAGGCCAGACCCTAAAATTTGGTATCTTTGATGGTCCAGCAAAAGGGTCCTTTCAATGATGCCATTGAAAAGCCAGTCATCTTCGTATTTTTTCTCATCCATGAGCCTAAGCGACAAAATCCTGTTCCCACCAAAATCAGCAGAACATTTTGCACTGATATTCAGGCAGCTAGGATTTCATCCAGGATGTGTGCACACTGGATAACATCTCCTTCAGTGTGCAAAGAACTAGAAAGGACAAGGTCATGAAACTGTGCTTGTTCTATGTGATGGGTGTCTGGCTGCCTGAGGACACCCCAGATGTAGCAAGAAGATGCTGTAGGTCTAGCAAAGGCTGTGCTCTTGGGATTTACCTTAGACTTCAGCTGTAATTCACATCCCAGTTATCACAGTCAGGGACAGCAAACAGCACTGTGTTGAGAGTCCCAGAGCCTCAATTCAATCCTACTTATGATGGGTATTCAAGTAAGTCACCTCAACCTCTGCTACATTCACTGCCCACCTCCTATCTCTGTTATTTCAGCTGTAAGATCAATTGTGTAAGGTCACTTTCCATGCTTCTGTGCAAGAGCTTTGCACAGCAGGAATCTCAGACTGTGATTGGTGCAGGCCTGGAACAAATACCAGCATCAAAATAGGTTGTTCTTTGAGAGAATTGCTGTTCTTGCCTCTTCTCTAAGATTCCTCTGAAGTTTCCCATCTCACAAGAAATAAAGGATTCATGTCATGGAGGAAAATAACCTGTCACCCAGGAGAATCATGTTTTGTAAGACTTATCTATTCCTTATCAGTGCTGACACTTAACTTATGGTAACTGAACACTGATCAATGGTAGTGGAACTTCATGGGCACTGTGAGTTACATAGCACTATTTTACTTCAAAAGTTTTCTGGAGCTGTATTTACTTGATATCCTACTTTTCTTTTTCTTTAACAGCTTTTATTCACATGTGAGTTTCTGGCAGTTTCAATATGTTAAAACCCATTTAGACAACATTAAAACAGAGAATTCTCCACCATATAAATTTAATTCCAATTACTCTTATTCCCTTGTTATCTGCTGGTTATAATGTGAAGTACTTTCAAAACTGGCATATTAAAGAAGCTATAATTTGCTCAACAGCTGTAGAAACTGTGATAATTAAAGGCAAAATTAATTGGCTTTATTTTGATGTTTCTTTTATTATATTGCAAGTATGAGAATTTTGTTTTCAGTGTAAGAAGTCATCAATTCTCATCTGTCCATCTATCTATATATATAACACAGTATCACACTTCTCTGAGCACCATCCCAAAATGAAAATATGGAAATAATCTTTATCTCTTTTTTTCTCTCCTCAGCTTGTAGAAGAAATAGATTGACTGATTTTAAAGTCAACAAGGACCACTAGGTTATTTAGCAGGAGATCCTTGATCAAGCATTACATCTAGGCATGCCTTTATTGAACACAAGGATGTGATTCCAACTCAGGCAATTCCAGACAGGCAGTCAGTTTTGATATGAAAGCTTCAAGAAATTAAAAACTCAACACTTCCTTCAGCAGTCTCTTCCAATGCATTCTGAGCACCTGTGTGCCTTTCTTTGGTTGGATCTGCAAATTTAACTTCTAGCTGTTAGTTCTTATGGTGCCTTTCTCCAAAAGATTAGAAAGCCTGATAGCAGTGACTATTTTGTCCTCAAAATGGCATGCATGCCAGCAAATCAAAGCTTATGTTGGCCTCCTCTGGACAAATTAATAAGATTCAAATTTCTGCGTTTTCCATTGTAAGAGAACTTTTCAACCAGAGGTGAGATGCAATGAATTTCTTAAGTCCTTTTTTTAAATTATAAGATCCAAAACCAAACTCAGAAGGTCGATTTGGCACAACTAGTACAAAGTGAAGTGGTTAAACCACTTTCCAGCTCCTAATATCTGTTCCTTTTTTGCACTTTCAAGGGCACTAGGGCTTTGCCCTGGCTTTAGGCAGCGGGTCATGGGGAACCGCTTTGTTTGCACAATTCCTAAAGCATTTGCAGTTTATTTGCACAGTCGTTTCCTCAGCTTTAGCTGTGAATGACAGATTTCTACTATTCCAGACACTGATTTCTGGCAAATGTTCTGCCAAGTCCAGTTCCCATGAAAGATGTCTTCTATATAGATTCTTACTATGCAGGGCACTCTAGAGGAAAGCTATAAAGAAAACTCAGTTCAGGCAAACGTTGCTCTGGAGATACTTACAGAGATGAGCATAGAGTAACCCTGTGTGAGTAGATTAATGACTGGAACAGATCACCTCGCTTTTCAAAACAAGTGGTGCAAATCCCTCCAAAATAACAATTAAAGGAACGTTGGCTGGTCTTCCACATATTGGCCTGAGCCTTTCTCCTCCTTAAACTTTCAATCAATATATTGAGTATACAACTATTTATCGTTATAAGTACTTTTCAGTAAAACCTAGTCATAGTATACTTCTGCAACTAACAGCTTTTTTAAGTAGATATCTTACAATATTATACTAAATAAAGAGGATCAGTCATTCTTAGCAGAGTGCAAGTTAGGGAATGGCTTTAAAGCTTAATTCCAGCTAAACAAGATGTACTGTAAACATTCCCTTAAACATTCATTTGACATCCAAGTCTCTGAAGAACTTTTTCCTCTTTTCCTACTTTGCTCTGCATCCATTTTACTTCCCTTCTGGTCATCCATTACAAAGAGGAATTGGTTTGCTGTGCTGACTCCCCTACTGCAGCGCTACCCTGAGCTATCTGTTCCTTTAGTGCATGGGTTCAATTCCAGGTGTTTATTGACTTTCTTCAGGTTTCTCAGAATACTTCCTTATGGCCAATTTCAGACTGACTGCACTGTCAGCTGGAGGTCTGGGTCTGGAAAGGACAAGAGAAAGCCGGTCCTTGAGGGTAAGCAGCTGAGCAACATCACAGTTGCAATAGATTCCACTGCAAATTCCACAAATAGTTAATAACAGGCTAAATTTTCTTTGCTTAGTTGGACCACAAATATGAAAGAACAGTATATAGAAAAAAAGCCACATACAAGCGTGAATTATTATTGGTGTCTTAGTTATCACAGTAGAGAAAAATAATATGAAAGCTGCATATATCTTTCTCTGAGTTACAAACTTTTGTATTGGAAGCTTTTTACCCCTAAAAAAGCTGAGTATTATTTTCCCCCTAGTAGAAATACCAGTACTGAATGAAACCTAATGCAAATCAGGTTAGTATCTCCTTACCACCCGATAATTCATCCTTAAAGGGTTAGAAAAGATAGTGGTTGCAATTCTTAGGCATGCCTAAATTACAGGAAAGGAGACAGAAGTTCCATTTTTGTGCAACTGCTGATAAGATCCAAAAGAATTAATCTGTGGAGAGACACAAGAATATCTCACCTTTCAAAGGCAATTACTTCTACTGAGAAAAGTTGTTATAACAAAAGTTCTCTACTTTCAAAGTGTGAAATCTGCCTTCTACTGCACATATCTACAAAAGAAAAAAATAAAAATCGATGAATTGCCAGATTTGTATTGCTGATTTAATATAAAAAAATCTGCATTTAATTTTAAACAGTTCAGAATAATTTATGTAATTAATCATGCAAGTCTTACTTCAATTGCTAAATCAATGTATAATTCTTTGCACAGCTGGACCAAAACAAAGCACGTAGTATTTTTTAGGTCTCACATGCAGTTCATTGAAATTGAAGGGTCCTCCCAGGTATTTCACTGAGATTTTAGATATAAATTTATAGGTGTACTTTGAAATGAAACAAAAAGAGAAGTCATAAAGAAACCAAGACATTTTCTTGATGACTGTTCAGCCTTTCCTGGAGACCTGAAAACAAGTCCTGAAGATTTTCTTTTAGCAGTTTGATTCTTTGCTGCAAGGTAATGGTATTAAGGTATTAAGGGCAAAGGAATTTCTTCAATGATCTGAAGAAAAAACCCACAATAAAAATGATCCATTTTCAGGAGGACACCATACATTCTTTCCATTTTGTTCCTGACATTTATTTTTTTTTATGGTAGCAAACTGTTTTACTGTTAGAGTATCTGAAGAAGGAGATACAATAGGGTAGGCTGCTCAGAGGACTGATGGGATCTCATCTACCAGGGTGTGTTGTGACCATTGACTTGTGCAAAACAAACTGGAAAGCAGTTGTAAAGCTGTTACACTCCTGACAATAGTGTTGTACACTGATTTTACATTCCCTTTACACTTTGACTATGCAAAGAGCAGGCAACAGGATCAATCAAGTCCTAGACTTTCTTTCACCACACTGTACATCTATACTATAGCAGGAGAAGCTAAAAGTATTTTTTGAAAAAAGAAGCAGTTGTAGAGTTGTAGGGGGTCTTTTTCATGAAGTGCTCTAAAAATATTAAAAATCTGTTTGCCTTCTATCTTCTGAAAAAAAATAAAAAATCATTGAAACACTGATTTGAAGAATGTGAACCACATAGATAGCCCAGAAGCATAAGTATGAGAGATTTCTTCAATGATTATATGGATAGTTGAAAGAGAAATATTTAATTATTCCTCACTTTTCATTTAAAGCAAAGAATGGACTCTTATGTTAAAATCATGAAATAAAGTTAAGATTTTCTATTTTTAAAAAAAAATATTACTGTGTGTGTTAAAGTGTCCTTGGCTTTTATAACAATGGATTTGTTTGCCTGTAATGAACTATACGCTAAGATGCCTGAAGTCAGTTGGAAAGCACTAGTCACCCAAAAGAACATTTATATGCTCTCAGTCCAACATATCCATGAAACAAATAAAATTCACATAATAGATTTTGCAAAATAGAGTGAAAAAGTAGATGGAATTTTTACTCATTAACAAAATAGAAACCATTTCTGACATATAAAAGTGTCATTTCCATGTCTCTTGCTTAAGATGTGTAAACAACAAAGTAATCCTGATTTGTACACTGTTTCTGGTAGAAATGAAAGCCAAGTGGCCAATTTGAGTCATTTTATGTCTTTCAGTTGAATAGCTGTGAGGAACATCCTTTGAGGCAGACAAATGATCTGAGACAGTTCCCAAAAGGTACGATTATATATAAGCACCTGCTTGCTGTTATGATGATTCAGTCAAGAACAATTGTGAATGCTTTTGAGTTCTGCAAAGCTATTAACCTCAGCAGAGTGCAAACTCTTTTTCTTAAGTGTCATAGTTCTGAAACCCTTCAGCAACTCTTAGATATAATATGATGAGCAAGTCTTTGTATATTGGTCCATATTGTCCAGAAGGACAAAACTTCAGACTGATGGACAAGAAGGACAGGCATGAGCAGTGAACCTCTACATGGTGAAATAGATGAAAGTGTTTGGAAACTGAAATGAGTCTGAATTCAATGACAGTCTGACTTGTGAAAGACCTTTTCTAGTTCTCTGGGCTATCTGAACAGGAGAGACAGTGTAGTGTCATGTTCTGGCAGAGGTTCTTAATCACCTCAGGATGCAGATTCAGATGTTTAGTTTTCTGCAGCAAAATAGGCAAGAACTATGTATTATGAAGTTCAGCTTTAATTCAGACTCAGTCACAGGGTCACAAAAAGTAGCAAAAGACAGTGAGACTATCATCACACCAAGAGTAATGTCAGGGAAAGGCTCTTGCCTTGCATATTGGTGTGAGGCAATGACAATTAACAAATGGGGACTGTAAAAGAGGTGATCCAGGAGAAAGTAAATGCTATTAGTGTCTATATGCAAGATGGACTATTAGGAAGGCTTAAACTGTCAGAATGTAGTAGCACAAGCTGCTTTTGTTTGTGTGTCTCGTAGAAATTAAAAACAAGAAAAGGAAAAAAGACAATGTGGTGTGTGGTAGCATGAATAATGGACTTAGTGAAGACAGAGGTCATGAACCTACCACAAGCTTAGAGTTTCTTAACAGAAGACACTTATGGAAATGAATGTGGCTTAACAGTGGTCCACATTAAAATGTCATGTGGCAAATATTATACAGAATAGATAAAAGAACATATATATATATAATGGGCATAAAAGTATAATTACGCACATTGTTTAATGACACATTTACTTTAAATCAATGAACAGGGAGAAAATGAGATATCATCATGAGTATCACTAGTCCATGTGAATGAGAAGAGTTCCCCCCAACCAGAACTCCCGAGAACACAACAGTGGTGCTGTAACCTGCTCCTAATTGAAGAGAAACCTAATAATTAAGGCCATGAACTTCTGTTCTGTGATCAGTGATCTCCAGTTTCCTTATGAAACTTTACAGAGTGTCAAATGTCAAATATATGAACAGAAAGGATTTATACATATATATTCAGCTATATTTTTCTCCTTCACAACAAGTTATGGCTATTAAGGGTACAAACATCTTAGCTCTAAATATTCACCTATGTTACAAAAATTTTCTCATGTTAGGCCTGGGTCATTGGTAGCTATTCATGTAATTAAAATGGAAAAATAATTTTCCCATAGGCCTCACAAAAAGTAGTTCTTGTCTATAGAACAGGATGACCTAAGTGGGGCCAGACTTAAACAGGGAGACCATTTCTCTTCAACTTGCTACAATGTTCATGTATTGATAAAGCCCAATAGGGTCAATGAAGAGCGCCCAGTCTCCCATCCCCAGTGAATGAGTGAAGAGTGATTGGCAGAAAGACACAACTGGTGTCTTCCCATATCATTCCTTTGCCTCTTTGCCTTCACTGAAGTGTCTGAATCTGGAGCCTACAAAGCACAGCCTTTTCCCCCTCATTCCCTGTTCTTACTGTTCTCTTCAAATTTGGTAGAACAAAGACTGGTGCTAGCATCACCCAGATCAATGACACTTTTCAAAGAGGTTGGGTCGAGCATGTAAAATTCCTCCTGTCAGTCTGCACTTTGTGGCTTACATAACCTTGATTGACATATGTGAAGTGGTTCGGTGAGCTGTGATCAACTAGGGATTAGTCTGATCTTGAGTTTCATGCACAAATGAAGGAGAAGGAGAAGGAAAGTGGGGGTTTTTTTCTGCTTATTTGTGCCTTTTATGAGTGGAAATATCTATCCTGTTTGCAAAGATTGTTGGTAGAGAGATGCATATTTACCATTTCTCCCCAGCTGCATAAGAGGCATGGAAGAAAAGCTTCAATTGCCAGTATTTTGCTGCTCTTCCAGTCTGAGGCTTTGCTTGACTGCTATATTAGCCCAGACATTCAACGAATTAGATCCTTCCAGCCAGCAACAGCTCATATACCAAACCCACGCATGCAGAGCAATGTCTGTTCTGACTGTAACATGAATAAATATATGAAATCTAGTTTTAATCTTGGTAGTTTGTGTTCTAATGCAGCAAAGATGTGTTTATACGAAAATGCATTCAGCTCCCCAAGAGCTGAGGCTTTCTGGAAGGCTTGATCGGTATTTCTGAAATTCAAGCCACCATTCTCTCATTTATTGGCCTGTGTAGTTAGATTAAATCCAGCTTGGTGGTGTGCCAGTGAGCTTACTTCTGCAGAGCAGAAACACTTTCAACCCAAGCAACTAGCTCATCTGAGGTTTACATCGCAGAATCATAGAATATTAAGGGTTGGAAAACACCCTTAAAGATCATCTAGTCCTAATCACTCCTGCCATGGGCAGGGACACTGCCCACTAGACCAGGTTGCTCAAAGCCCCATCCAACATGGATGTGTTTGGGCATCCACAACCTTCCTGGGCAACCTGTTCAAGTATCTCAGCACACTCAAACTAAAGAATTTCTTCCAAACACTTAACCTAAATTTCCCTTTTTTCAGTTTGTACCCATTACTCTTTGTCCTATCAGTACTGCTCCGAGTGAGGACTCCCTCTCTGGTTTCCCTGTAGGCTCCCTTCAGATACTGGAAGGTTGCTATGAGGACAACCCTCTCTTCTCCAGGTTGAACAGTCCCAACTTTCTCAGCCTCTCTTTGTAGGGGAGGTGCTCCAGTTCTCTTACCAACTTTGTTGCCCTCCTCTGGCTTCACTTGGGTAGTTCCATGTCCTTCTTGTGCTGGGGGCACTAGGACTGTATGCAGTACTCCAGATGGGAGCACTATAACTGACCACAGCTCACAATGGAAAAATAAGCTGTCAGGTTCATGGAATCATAGAATCACATGATTGAGGTTGGAAGGCACCTTTGGAGATCATCTAGTCCAACTCCCCTGCTAAAGCAGGTTGCACAGGATCACATCCAGATGGGGTTTGAATATTTGCACAGAAGAAGGTATTCAAGAGGTTGTCCACAGCACCTCTGATCAGTCTGTACCAGTGCTCAGTCACCCCCACAGTAAAGAAGTCTTTCCTCACATTCAGACAGAGCCTCCTGTGCCCATTGCCTCTTGTTCTATTGCTTGGCACCACTGAAAAAAGCCTGGATCTCTTGATAGCCTCCCTTCAGATACTTACAGACATTGATGAGGTCACATCTCAGTCGTCTCTTCTTCAAGTTAAACAGGCCCAGCTCCCTCAGCCTTTTCTCATTAGTGAGCTGCTCTTGTTCCATATTCATCTTCATAGCCCCCTGCTGGACCCACTACAGTAGTTCCTCATCCTTCTTGTGACTGGAAGCCCAGAACTAGACACAACACTCCAGTTTCAGCCTCACCAGGGCAGAATGGAGTGGATGATAACCTCCCTTAACCTGCTGACCCCTCTTTCCTTAATGCAATTCCTAACTCAGCACAACCTAAACCTTTATGCATTCGTACTTTCCTGGTGTCCCAGTTTCTCCTGGGCACTCAAAAGAGTGGACATATTTTTCTGTAAGGAACAGTGAAAGTATCCCAGGATGGCTCAACCTAACAAGTGCAAAGAACAATCGGACGTGGCTCTCTCACATGAAGGATACACCCCCACTTTGGGTATAGCTGGGTTGATGTACTTGCTGAAGTTTGCAAAAACTTTGCTGTGGATCTACCTACTTGCGAATATCAGCTCTTGAGTTTCTGCCTAAAATCAGGCTTTGGTTCCAACATGTGCACACAGAGCCAGTGACAAATTATTGTGATAATTTTTCAGCAGCTGTTGGTTCACTAAGATGTTTTTTAAAGTTGTGATGTACAACAAAACATTTCCCATGTATCTGCTTCAAACAAAGTTCCAGATTCAAGTCCTTGTCTGTGCCCTAACAAGATAGTTGTTTTGGAGAAGGTATTTCTTCAATATCATTTGCTAAATGCAAAACGCAAAATGTCTGAAATAATCATAGTTTTCATAGGCTAAGAATGCTGTCTCTTCTTGAGTAGGAAACACATGTAAGTGCAGAAGGTTAGAGGGGTTCACAACATTTGATTTTAGCCCTTTTTTGTATATATTTTCGGGGACACAAGCTTTAAATAATCCCAGATTTTATGTTCAAGACTTTTTAAGAGACAAACACATTTGCAGTTTTTCAGTCAACTTTGTTTTATACATACAAGCTTTAACCTTCACTTCATTTGTTGAATGGGGGGTCATGACTCATTGACATAATCTCTTCAAAGTCTGCCAGCCTGGGTGCCTTCCCTAATGATATTGCTTGTTTTGTGCATTGATACAGTGACAGTCGAGAAAAATGCTTATTCTTTGAAAGGTCAGTGTACAGCTTAATCTACATCAGAGCAATCAGTTTCTGTAGGGCCTATTGCTGAAACATAGTTTTTAACCTTTTCACATCTCAGCTTTTCAGTCCTCTTTTCACTTACTGCACTCTGGACTGACACACCAGCTATTTGACATTAAAGTTTGAATCTTCTCTCCAAAATGCTATATTTGGTAAGGTCAGAAGTATATCCGATCTTCCTTATCCTCTAGAGCATTTTAATGAAAGACCAGCATTACACAGCTCAGTGCTAAAAGGATTATAGAAATTGCAGAGCACAGCACTACCAACTCTGTTTTATGCAGAGAATCAAAGCCAAAAGTGGTTTTGGGTTTTTTTTAATTTTCACTACAGATAATGTTTGCAACCCATCACGACTGAACAGAACCCCAAGAGGTCTATCTATCCACCCACCTGCAGTATTGTTTTCCTGCCACTTGCCATCAAGCTGTGGTCAATAAGAGACTCAGGGCAGAACAAAACTTGCTTAAGTGCAGAGTACACAATCAGCACTGAAAGCAACCACATTCACATCTCTCTGCCTTAAGGCCTTCAAAATAGTGTTGTGCTTTTGAGAACACACGCACACACCAGAGGGACATATACACTGTTGGAAAAACATAGCATTTTGCTATTACAAGCTTCCTTAAGATACCTACAGAAATGGTCTAGGTGAGCCAGATGTAGATATGCAAACGTCTAATGAGACAATCAGTATAAAGGCAGTGAACCACACAGAACTCTACCACATGACTCTACTTGAAATTTATTATGTGAATTAAATAATACAGTTCAAAACCTTTTTACATCACTTTGCACTCCCTTGGCACAGGAGAATGAATTAGACAGCTGTCACCTTGTCTGTAAATAATGTTCAAAGCTAATTTCTTTGAAGATGTTCCTTTATGTGCATTTCAGTAAGATGAATGTAGATAATTAAATATTAAGATATTTAAATCAAGTTGAATATAGTCAGTAGCTGAAGTAAATTACTACCTTGTACTGAATCTTTATCACATGAATCTGCTTGTCTTGTTTTGTTTTGTTTTGTCTTACTTCATTCAGAAAGCAATACCAATGAATTGCACTTACTACTGGATAAGGTGTCCAGACAACAACCTCTTCTTTGTCAAATAGGGACAATTTTTTACATGATTAGTGCCTTGCTGGAAATAAGGTGAGGAATGTGAGGATCATATTCTGAGGTGAAATGGTATTCTGTGCTTTGTTCTTGGAGTAAGTTACTGAACAAAACTGTGGAGTGGAAGCCCCTCTGAAGTCAGGGGGAAAAACCAGAAACAGCACTCTGTGTACAAAGAGCAATGCCAAGGAGAAAGATGACCACGAGACCAGAGAGGAACATCAGAGAAAGTTCAGTGAGATTTTGAATGCCCGTGGAGAGGCAACTGGGGCATTGGTGCTTTATATTCTAATTCCACATCATCAGTGTTAAAGGGAGCTTTGTCACTGGGCTTTGCCTGATGCATTAAGACTTGACACATCATGGCTTTGTCTTGGCAGGAGGAGATGCTGATCTAGCTGCATGAGAACTGAGCCTGGGCTCCCAGCTCTGACATGCCATTAAGCTATGTTTTCTGGATTTATTGCTCAGATTTGTCAAATATGTTTGTCACATGACAAGCAATATGAAGTATTAATTGATTGGGAAATGGTTCAGTATGAATTCAGCAAAGCAAATATGGTTACTTTGTACTCCATGCATTTTATTCTATGCACTTGAACATTCACAGGTACTTCAGAGACACAAATCACTTGTATCCAGCATCCATAGCCCATCAGAGTGACCTGAGTCTACAGGAAACCAGACATGTCTCACTAACTAAAATCAAATTTAATTCATACATATTGATATTTGCACTAAAATGGAGAGAGGAAGATGGGTTTGTGTATAAGCTCTCAATTGAAGCCGAGTTATGTAGAGGTGAGAATGGCAGAGCTGTCCAAAAGTGGGACTGTTCTTTCCTTGCTTCCAAGTTGTTTTGCGTACCATACGTTGTTATGTCAAGTCATCCCACGTGCAGTCTGGTTTGGTTTGATTTTTTAAGAGTCTCACACTCCATGGGACAGGAGAACACTGCCAAAAAGACACATTAATCAGTCACAGGATAGTGTCTCTTCTCCATTTGCATCCCCTTTCTGCTACCTGCAGCCCATATTCTAATTGAGGAAAGATAAAGTGGGTAATCTACGGGTATGGAGAAAAACAAAGGATTGAATGAAAATAAGAAATTTCCTGTACTCCTTATCAACTCATTTCCATGCAACCTAATAATACAGTATTTCTTCAAGCATATATTCTTCTGGTAAGGACGGTGTAGCCTCATTTTAGAAAGGCACTGCTGCACTGCAACACATTTGTAGCCCTTATATTTGAGTAATTAAGTTATTTATTGGAGAATTACTCTATAATTCACCCCAACCAGGTAGTAAAAATAAACATATACACACATAGTGCATGGCTGATTTATAGGGACTGGTCTCCTTTAAGCTATGTACAAAAATAATGATCCCTTCAAGTCAGATGGCTAGTTTTAGTGACATGTGTACTAAACAGGAGTGTAATACCTCCTTGTAAACAGATACAAAGCAAGCTGCCATTGCTCTTTGCAGTATAAAAATTGCAACAAATATACTGAAAGAGGGATCTGTTTTCTCTTTTAACTGACTGTTTTTCCAAAATTGTGAGGGGAATAGGAAGCATGTTTGTAATTAAAAATAACACACAAATAACACACAATTCTTCCATGTTATCATTTTACCTACAAAACCCAAGGGTAAAACAACTTTAGTACAAAAAAACCCCACACATAGGGATGCCAATGGGATATTCTTTGCTTGAAATACAGCTTAGGGAGAGCAAACATTTTGAGCATAGATCCTAACAAAAAATAAATAAGATTCCATATTCTGCTGCTGTCTGCTCAGTGCTCTTGTATAACAACTATCAGTAAAAAATGTGCAGAAATAAACTGGACAACCATTATCATCTGGGAAGATGGGATGGCCTGTAATCTCTGCTCACTGTCCAGAGTGGTCAGCAAACCCTCCTAAAACATGGAGACCTTCCACAAAGGTCAAGCCAAGGGAGGCCAAGGGAGTGATAAAGTCTCCTGCTGACTCCTGTGAGCAGATGTGTGCTTTTTGTAAAACATCAGGCTTACACATAAAAATTAGCCCTGACAAATAGCAGGGATGTGTTAATATATCTCAGAGAGAAGGAAAAAAGGATACATGTTATAATGAAATTTTAACTGAAGATAGTGTGTCTAGGAAAGGTCTGCCCTTTCACATAAACTGTTGGAATTTCTTGAGTATTTTTCAGCAAAACTCCCTGCCATGGCCATGCCTTGCTCATCAGGGCATGCAGAAGTGAATGGCTTGATGAGGCTCTTGTGTCTGTCCCACTACATCAGCCCATTGGGTCAGGCTTTGGTCCAAATATTGTCCAGTTTTCAGACTGGTTGTGTATGCAGGCCTGTGAAACCCCATTCTCTTCTGTGGAGCCAAGGCTGCATGACATGTCTCAGGAATTACTCCTTGGTATCCAAATCAGAAAACAGACTGTTTCTTCTCATTAAAAAGAACCATTTTACCATTGTCACCTCTCACTTTCCCCATGTTAAATAATCATGCTGTCCCTTCTGGTTTTAAAATTTACTAATTTATGACCCTGGACTTAAAATTTGTCAAGGCATTGGAATATTTAGATCAAGGATTTTTTTTCCTGACCAATCTTTGTATTTCAAAATTATGTGCACAGACAGTTTTCCAGTTCTGTCAGAAAGGAACCCCCATATCTACTTTTTAACTGGAAAAAGCAAGCACCAGTTCATTTACTCCAATTTATTAGCAGCCTCTAGTAACTCTCAGTGGGAACCCGGCATGGATTTTCATAGGAGTACAATAACATTCTGGTATGTAACATCTTTTAGACATTATGATGGAAAAGACCATGGCAATTTTATGTGGACTTTATGGAAAATAATGACATACAGAAATGTATGAGTAGAGCACTGTCAATGAAACTCTGCAATCAGATTACTTTTCTACCAGGCTCTGGCTCCTGCTTCATGATGCATAGCGTATATCACAACCTAGTATTTCCCAGTAGAGCCCATAACAGTGAGAACTATTGATTAAATGTTAACCCCTTGACTCAGAAAGTTGAAATTTCACAAAGTGCATCCCATTACCAGCAATAGTAATGTGCAGAGAAAGATCAACACTTACAAACAGCTGCTGTAATGTGCATTTTTATCTGTAGATTTAAATTATATTTAAATAGTTCAAACTTACTTTTTGCTGCATATAGTTGTAAAATAAATATATTTTAAAATATAGTATAATTTACTACAGTAAAATAAAGTGTAACTTATGCATGCACACACATGTATTTAAACAGTAGTGACAAAATATTTTTTGTAAATTAGCAAATAGAAAAATAAATATCAATCTGTATATGGATTTCAACATACTGTTACACTAAAATATGTATGCATGTTTTCAAATACTCACCACATTAACATTAGCAGTTTTCTTATAATTGGTTATTTCCATATATAATTATGGGAATTACACAAACTCTGTAAGTATATAAATGTGCATACAATGTATTCTTTTACCTTAAAGCAAGTTTGTTTACTCTGAATTTCTTCATTGGTTTTCTTTCTGAAATTCAGCTTCTCTCTGGCAATTTTTTTCCTAAAACCTTGACACCTTATCTGTAAAACAAGCTCACATGTTTTCATTTTTCTAATGAAATATTTATGACATGTAGGATTTTCTTTATCTGAAGAAAATATATAATTTAAGTCAGAAAAATGTTTAGCTCCTACAAGTATAATTGGTAAATTTAGAATAGGCAATTCTCAAAATATTCATTCAGACGAAAATCTCTCGGGTTCACACAGCAGAGCAAAACCTTAAGGCAAAAAACACAGGGATTCTCTGCAATGCTTTATCTGGGTGGATACTTTTGATTTCATGATGCAATGATGATTTTATTCGCAGGGCCTTATACTAATAACACTGTCAGCAGAGATGACTTCAAGCAAAAGATCCTAAGTTGTAGAAATTACAGAACTGGGTCAAAACTCAGTGGTTTTGTCCATTTTCTTTGTTCAGTTTTGGGTTGTTGTTTTTTTTTTTAAATTTTTTTGCATGAGACACTCATACCACTGACTATAAGCATTACAATTAGTTTCATTAATGTTCTAGACATCAGAGGTCAAAGACATGTAAATGCCTACTTTCACTACAAGTTACCTCTTAAACATGTCAGGAGATAGATGTATTTACATTCCCAGTGTCACTGAATCAAGACACAGCATAATGAGTCAGTGTGTAATACACTGTTGTATCTGCCTCAGAAATATATTTAGGACATCCTAAAAACATCTTCAGCAACACAGTGTTTCAGTCAGGTGCACTATACATCAAATCCATGTTTATGCAGTGACTTGTAAGGTTACTCCTTTGGAAAGTCCTTACCAAGGTGTAGTCAATGGCAACAATATGACGGCTTTCATTTGTCAGGAGCAGTGTAAAACCCACTGTACTAAATAAGGAGGGAACATATGAGAAGTTCTGCAGAGTTTCACCTTTCATTACAAGGGAGTTCCACTGTAGTGGAGTTTATGGACTTGTGATTTTATGGAGTGTGACTTTGATTTCTTATTTTTTTGTCTCTATCTAGTCAATCAATTTCTTTAATTTACTCTCTGGTAAGGCTATGAGTCTATAGTTTTCAGTCCTTGCAAACATTACAGGACAATGTTCATCACAGAGAACAGCTGTGCCTATAAAGGCTTTTTGGGATCTTGTGTGTGTCCATCTGTGTGTGTGGGGGGGGTGGTGGTGTGGTGTGTGTGGGTGCCTGTGTATGGGGGGGCATCTGTGTGGGTGTATGTGTGTGTGTGTCTGTGTATGTGTGTGTGTACCAGCATTTCTTGGGGCTGAGGACTTACTTTTGCACAGTGACCAGAGAAAGAAGTAGTGGTCAGAGGTTGTTTTATATTTTTACCAGTCTTGATATATTGTTCATAAGCATACTGTAATTATTGACTATTACAAAGGTCCAGTTTCCTCAGTGGCCAAATTGCAAGGAAAAAATCTATAGGCAAAAAAATAATTTGATGTCACTGCACAAATACAATCCAAAGTTTTGTCAGTGATTGTATCACAACAAAGAGCTAGCATTTCTTACTGGATTCCTTTAAACCCTAAGGTATCTGGACAGCACTGCACAAACAGGGAAACCAGGTACACAGTGCCTCAGTTTCCTTTGTTCCTCTTTTGTTCTCTGTACTGGGAAATCAGCCACAGCTTTTGTTCTCACTAAGTTCATCATGCACAGGAAAGGTCAAAGGCAAGGCACAGAAAGAAGGTTTCTGGGTGCAGTTCTCAGTGTGGACACACTTTCTTAGTTTGATTCCGTGTGGATCAGCCTTGCTAGACCTCCACTGCCTCATACGTGTAACAATCAGAATAAAACCATGGAGCTCCCTCTTCTTCCTAGACTGCCCAGAGGATATCCACTTGCTCTCTCCTCACATCTAACACTGAGTTTCTGTGGCCAGGCTTTTGGCAGCAGCGTGGGCTACAGGGGTGGCTTCTGTTAGAAGCTGCTAGGAGCTTGCCCTGTGTCTGGTGGAGCCAATGTCAGCCAGCTCCAGGACAGGCTTGCTGCCAGTGGCAAAGGCTAAGCCAATTAGGAATGATAGTAACGCCTCCGTGATAACATATTTAGGAAAGGAAAGAAAGTTACTGTGCAGTTAGAAAATGGCAGCAAGGGAAGAGCAGAGTGAGGACATGTGAACAACAAAGTAAACACCAACGTCAGTGCAGAAGGAAGGGGAAGAGGTGCTGGACCTGAGGTGCAGACCATGGTGGAGAAAGTTGTCCCCCTGCAGCCCAGGGTGGACCACAGGGGTTCAGAGATCCCCATACAGCTCGAGGAGGAGCCCACACCAGAGCAGGTTGATGCTCAAAGGAGCTGTGACCCTGTGGGAGGCCCATGATGGAGCAAGATCCTGGCAGGGACCTGCAGCCTGGGGAGACAGGAGCTCACGCTAGAGCAGGTTTTTCCCTGCTATGACTTGGAGCCCTGTGGGGTACCCACACTGGAGCAGCTTGTTCATGAAGGACTGCACCCCATGGAGAAGTGACCCACAGGACAGCAGTTTTGCGAAGAACTGTTGCCCATGGGATGGACTCCCCCCCGAGAGGTTCATGAAGGACAGTCTCCTATGGGAGGGACCCCACTGGGAGCTGGAGAAGGACTCCTCTTCCTAACAGCGACAGAAACAACAACTGACCGTAACCCCCATTCCCTATCACCCTGCACTGCTGCGGGGGAGGGAGGTAGAACTTGGAAGGAAGGAGCAGTGGGGGGAAGGTGTTTTTGAGGTTGTTTTACTTCTCACTCTTTTGCTCTAATCTTGTTAGTAAAAAAATTAATTAATATCCCCACTTTGAATGTATTTTGCCCATGATGGTGATCAGTCAGTGACCTCTCCAGCTCTTTTTTCAACTCATGAATCCATTGGGTTTTTTCCCTCCTCTGTCCAGTTGCAGAGGGAAGGGAAAGAGCAGCTTTAGTGGGTACTTGGTGTCCAGCCAGGGTCAGCTCACTACATAAGCAGGAGTTAAATTATATACACAAAAAGTGGGAAGTCTAGGTCCCTCACAGCCTTTGGAAAAACTGGTTTTTCCATTTCCCTGGGAAATGTCAAGACATGTCCAGAAATGTCCCTGGAATGTTCCCTGACCATCAGGCTGTGATTCATCTGAGATGTTTGGTTTTCCCACTGAGGCTGTGATCCCTGAGGAGGGCATGGAAAATTGATGGAGCTGGAAAGAGAAGGTAATACATAGGGAAGAGCCCAACACTCTGAACTCTGCTGTGAAGCTGCAGAGAGAGAAAATACAAATGTGTTCCAGAAAGGAATAGCCTAATTCATAAAGGATAGGTCCATCAGGAGCTATTCAGTACAAAGGCAGAAACAACTTCACCTTGTTCAGAAAGTCTTCAAATCACTGATGTCTGGGGCAAGATGCACTGATATGTATCTTAGAATAGATGGACAGAAGAATATTTCTATATTTATATTCTTTATCATGCTTTTCCCTGGACTTTGACTTAAAAAAAGGTGCTGGAATATGCACACTCCAGGTCTGAACTAGCAGGGCTGTTCTAATGAACCTACTGCAGGGGAAGTGGCTCCAACTTCTAATCTTCTTTACATGTTTTATATTAAATAGTTATTGATGGGAGGAAGTGTGAGACATCAAACAACATAAATAATCCTAAAATCAAAGTCAACCTCAAGTAAAAGCAGGAAATATGCACAAGAGAAACAACCATGAATGAGGGAAGTCAGTTCATCCTGAACACTACAGGAAGTCTTAGTGATCTGGATGTCCTTCACAGTGTGCCAATTCATGTCACTTTGGCTGGCTGCAGTTGTGTTGTACATGTTTCTCACAGGAAAAGAGGACAACATTCATTTCACATAGACCACTAAACAGCTGACAGATGATAATGACTTCGTGTCACAGGTGACCCAAAGGTGAAGGTCTCCATATCTCATTACACAGCCCCTTAGCTGTCCAGTAATCCCAAGTACTTTTTGTCAGGCCCACACTTTTATGTGTGGAAAGAAAGCATTCAATCATGCACACAATTTGTCCCCCTTTGCCAGGTCTTTCCTTCAGGATGGGAAGCCCCTCAGGCTTTTAAGGACTGAGATACCATATTTGGAAGGTTATTTTCACCAGCTTGTAAAGCTTGATGCAAGCATCACTACTCCCAATCACACAAAGCTCTAATTGAAACCGTTCCCAGTAGCTCTGTATCTACATATACACATCCTGATTATGACAAAGCTCATGAATAATCACTGGTATGAACTTGTTCCTCATTGTCACAAGTTCAGAAAAGCAATGGGGATCCATTTGCATCACCCGATCCCTCTGCATGGCAAAGATGACAAAGTTCCTATTTTCTAAAAATAATTACATAGCCCAGTGTGAATTTGTGCTGCAAAGGACACCAGGATGACTCATAAGCATAGAGATTATGAAAATGTATTCATGCTGCAGCATTAGGATTAAGACAGAGTGAAGCTGTAAATATTCAGCTTCACTTCAGGTTTCACCTCAGCTCTTCAAACTTCTGGCTAAACCCATTTGGAGAATTAAATTGGCATTGTTGTTTCCTTAAGCACCCAAAAATGTTCCCTTCTGAAAGCTTTTAAATGTGATGCAGCAAATTATTCTGCTTTTAGTGCTGTGCTCTCCTTCCCTTGTTCATATATGGGATTTTCAAAGGGGGAAAATATGACAGGCAATTTCTCTTTTCTGACCCTATGTATGAGATGGTTTCATTGTCCTTCTTTATCCACACTGTAATTGCTATTTCTGGTCTATTTCCAGAATGCACCTCTCTGGGGATCCACACACAATCACAGTATATTAGAATATTTCAATGCTTTTGTTTTCTTCATGGCTTTTGTAACATTTTCTTTAGTATTCCTGATCCTCACTGACATGTACTGGAGTACTGAAGTGAAAGAAATGTCATTTACTTATACCTGCTGAGGATTTGATCTGAGATCTTTAGCTTTATCTGTGTTGTACCACAGCTAAACAGTTTGCTGTATATTTTTTTCTTTTGAAGAGCATATACACATATAGGTCTATGTACAAACTTCTTATCAAACACTCAACTAAAAATTCTGACAGTTGTTATTCAATGTAAAGGAAGTATAATTAATGTTAAGCAAACTGTTTTCAATATCAGAAGTTGACACAAGTAGTAAAAGGTATACAGTGAAATCTTGTCTCAAGATAGCATGGATAGCATGATCAGTAACATTTATACTTATAAGAAAACTGAGGTTCTTTCTATTGGTTACTTCAGTCTTCCATATAAACACTACTGAAAG
The DNA here is from genome assembly GCA_013400415.1 of Scytalopus superciliaris. Lineage (NCBI taxonomy): Eukaryota > Metazoa > Chordata > Aves > Passeriformes > Rhinocryptidae > Scytalopus > Scytalopus superciliaris. The sequence continues at coordinate 247,869 of VXBX01002899.1, forward strand.
CATCAGCAGATAGAATTCAGTCAGATCTGATCAAACCGGGTATGTGTGATTTAAGAGAAATTTGAACTTTTTCTGTTACCAGTAGAAAATAATGCTTTGGAGACATCGCCATAACAGTAAACTTCTTGCCTTGAAAATTATATTTAGGAAAAATGTTGATTTCAATTTGAAGATACTGTGGTTTTTTCAAAATACAGACATTACCTGCTTATTATAGAGTTATGATTTTGCATGATTTTATTTCATTATATTCAGTAGCCGGTTTGTATAAATGTTATATCATGTAATGTCTAAAACTGGTAAGTCATGGAAAAAATAACATATGTGCATATATAAATATATAAATATAGATATAAATATATATAAATTCAATATATAACTTTGGTCTCTTTCAATGACAGTAATTCCAAAACAAAACACTTTCAACTTCAGTTTTTTTCCTTGGTGGCTTTTCTTGGCCACACACTTCCAAATGTCCTAGTGCTTCTGCACATTATTTTCCAAAATAGTGTTTCGACAAATTTTTAGACCAGATGTGTTCAAGCTGCAGAAGAAGTAGCTCATAAATATGACTGCAACGATATCAAAATGCTGTAATTTTTTGCCCCATGGAGACAGCCAAGCAGGGGAACAGGCTGTCCAGAGAGATTGTGATGGCCCTGGAGGCTGTGAAAACCCAACTAAATAAAGTCCTGAACACCCTGGTCAGATCTCACCACTGTCAAACTTTGGGCCAGAGGTTGTACTGGAGACCTCCTGTGGTGCCCTCCAACCTAGACTGTCCTACTATCCTCCCATCCTCGGAAACACTAATTATGTTGTCGAGCTACCAATGCTTTCCAAGGTAACTGAGGAGTTAATGTGGTACAGATCAAACTTTTCTATCTATTTTTGGTTACTCACAGAATGCTGTTTCTTTACTAGAGCCACAAGCAGGCACAGCTTTAATTGTGTGGATAATATATTACTAACACTCTTCTGAGAAACGTATAAACTCAAATCAGTGACTACAAAGTCTTCTGGAAGCTGTCTACAACCTCCAACCTAGAAATTCTAACAGACTCATGAAATGTCATGATCTGTAACTGGAATACTGAAGGATCAGAAAGAAAACAAGAAGGNCTGCTGAGGATTTGATCTGAGATCTTTAGCTTTATCTGTGTTGTACCACAGCTAAACAGTTTGCTGTATATTTTTTTCTTTTGAAGAGCATATACACATATAGGTCTATGTACAAACTTCTTATCAAACACTCAACTAAAAATTCTGACAGTTGTTATTCAATGTAAAGGAAGTATAATTAATGTTAAGCAAACTGTTTTCAATATCAGAAGTTGACACAAGTAGTAAAAGGTATACAGTGAAATCTTGTCTCAAGATAGCATGGATAGCATGATCAGTAACATTTATACTTATAAGAAAACTGAGGTTCTTTCTATTGGTTACTTCAGTCTTCCATATAAACACTACTGAAAGCATCAGCAGATAGAATTCAGTCAGATCTGATCAAACCGGGTATGTGTGATTTAAGAGAAATTTGAACTTTTTCTGTTACCAGTAGAAAATAATGCTTTGGAGACATCGCCATAACAGTAAACTTCTTGCCTTGAAAATTATATTTAGGAAAAATGTTGATTTCAATTTGAAGATACTGTGGTTTTTTCAAAATACAGACATTACCTGCTTATTATAGAGTTATGATTTTGCATGATTTTATTTCATTATATTCAGTAGCCGGTTTGTATAAATGTTATATCATGTAATGTCTAAAACTGGTAAGTCATGGAAAAAATAACATATGTGCATATATAAATATATAAATATAGATATAAATATATATAAATTCAATATATAACTTTGGTCTCTTTCAATGACAGTAATTCCAAAACAAAACACTTTCAACTTCAGTTTTTTTCCTTGGTGGCTTTTCTTGGCCACACACTTCCAAATGTCCTAGTGCTTCTGCACATTATTTTCCAAAATAGTGTTTCGACAAATTTTTAGACCAGATGTGTTCAAGCTGCAGAAGAAGTAGCTCATAAATATGACTGCAACGATATCAAAATGCTGTAATTTTTTGCCCCATGGAGACAGCCAAGCAGGGGAACAGGCTGTCCAGAGAGATTGTGATGGCCCTGGAGGCTGTGAAAACCCAACTAAATAAAGTCCTGAACACCCTGGTCAGATCTCACCACTGTCAAACTTTGGGCCAGAGGTTGTACTGGAGACCTCCTGTGGTGCCCTCCAACCTAGACTGTCCTACTATCCTCCCATCCTCGGAAACACTAATTATGTTGTCGAGCTACCAATGCTTTCCAAGGTAACTGAGGAGTTAATGTGGTACAGATCAAACTTTTCTATCTATTTTTGGTTACTCACAGAATGCTGTTTCTTTACTAGAGCCACAAGCAGGCACAGCTTTAATTGTGTGGATAATATATTACTAACACTCTTCTGAGAAACGTATAAACTCAAATCAGTGACTACAAAGTCTTCTGGAAGCTGTCTACAACCTCCAACCTAGAAATTCTAACAGACTCATGAAATGTCATGATCTGTAACTGGAATACTGAAGGATCAGAAAGAAAACAAGAAGGTGGATATGTCATTGGGGGAGTAAGAATAGACAGTCTCAGGAGCTACTGGCCTGTTATGTTCTCTTTGAATAATGTGCTTCACAGCTACTGATCAATCTCTAGTAATGTAGTAGCCTTCCAAAGCCAGGCTCACTGTCAGGGTTGTAATATTAAATATAAACCATCATGAAGAAATGCCATGTAATTTTTATTTTCAGCTTCAGAAATGCCCAACTGTTTTGTGTCCTGTCTTATCAACATCACATGAACACCTTGGAATTATTTAATATGATTTTAGTAACTGTCCATGATGCTCCAGTTCAATGGGCTTAGCAGTGTTTTAATCTTTACAAAATTTTGTGTGCAAAACAATACAAAACAATAACTACTGAGGGTTGTGTAACAGTTTCATAGTATCCCCAACCATATTCATGGTCCTATTATGCTCAGTACTTTGAAAACACACACACACACAAATCCTTTGTGCCTCAAGATCTTACAGTCCAGTGACTACAGGGCAGATCACCACAGTGATTTTGGTACCTACAGTTGCATAGAGGTACCCAATGGAAATTTCAAAAGGAAAGAGAGGTGGAAAACACAGCTTCTAACTTCAGCCCTTTAAAGGGAAACTGACTTGACAAAACAAGTTTTCTAGACTACTCTTCTTCCACTGGTGGAAGGAAATATATGGATATCTCTCCAGGTCAACTCACTGCATCCTTAAACAAGTAGCATGAATCACTTCCTGCGACACCTCCTATGTGTACAGGTATTTAAATCCTGAAGACAGATGCAGAGACATTCCTCACGATTTTGAGGGAAAGCATCTAAAATTAAAATTAATTTTTCATCAAAATCTCCCATCTGATTTTTTTATAGTAAAACTAAATATTGATATTAAATTCTGAAATAATTTCAGAAATAATCCTCTTTCATATCCTTTCCCCCTTTTCTTTATTCCTTTGTGATACTTTTTAGTAGCAGAAATTAAATCTCTGATTTTTGTTTAGATTGAAATTTACTTCAATTTTTTCTGACTCTCCAGCTTTTTAGAACTGCCTACAGTTTTAAATTTTCCAAAAATATAACATTTTAAAATGTGGTATTCATATGTAGTTTCATACCAGTGCCCACAAGTATACCTGGAGCATAACAATTTCCAGAAAGAAGAAAGTCAGGGAAGACAGAGGAAGAAGTGGAAGGGAAAGGTGCAGATTATTCCCACAGACAAAAGTGATGAAATGTCACTCATTCCATTTTAATATACTAGGAAAAAAAAAGAAGAGGATAAAAAAGTTTAAAAATATGAAATGTCTAACATCAGACCTTTCTCTTTCAGTCTGAAACCCTGAACAAGCCTTATTTAGTTATGTATGTCTCTCCAGTTCACAACCATAACAGATTTAAGCAACCATTTTTTAATTTTTTTTAAATTACCGTTTCTAGCTAATAGGAGATATTTGTAAGAATTTCCAAAGACAGGAAAGGATTTTCCCATCCAAACCCCAGACTATTCAAAGACATGTGTGGGACCTTAGCAAGCTGGCCAACCACACATCACTTACAGGCTGTCACCAGGCCTTTGGTGCAAAAACTAATCACCGAGAGAAGACCTGGATAGTAGACTAGTATAGACTAGTAGAGTAGCCATTTAGATTAAGGCATTGGCCCCAGCATTAACAAGGTTGTGTTCAGGTTACATTCAAGTTGTCATATTCACTTGCTGTTTTAGTAAGTCCTGTGTAATCCCCTTAATAATCAGGCACTGAGCAGGGAAGATGGTGTTCAAAGCCACAATTGATAGTTAGAAATTGAAAAGATAAATCTGTGAGAAAAGAGCTGAACATAATTGTGCAGAATTTATAATGGGCTTTCAGCAATGAACATAAGGAATTTTGAAGACTGGATAAGCCAAGAAAATGGCAATGTGGGGGACAATATGCCATGTCAAGCACTACAAGGTCCTCTGTGATTTGAAGTGATTATGAATGAGACATCCCTGATACACTTTATCTTTTTTAGTTTAAAATCTGTGCTCCCTCCCACTGTTAAAGCAAAGGCTAATGCTGATATAGCCCAAGCAGTGCAGGGTGTCCTCACAGAATGTAAAGGGTAACTGAGGTAAACCAGTACTGGGGCACACACTATTTGTTGAAAATTTCTTTGCTACAGCATTCATTTTAAATGTGTCTTACTCTTTTCACCTTAGGGCAGACTGAATGTTCATCAATGTACTGCTTATTGACCTTGTGCTCATATACTGAGCTAAAGCACTGTACTATCAGAGATCTTTTTCTTGCCTTTACTGTGATTATAACACACTTTTCAAAGTCTGTGTCTCATAAGAGGCTGTAATGCCTTAATGCATTGTAAGAAGCAGGGAAATCATATAAACAAAGCACTCAAGAGCTGTGGAATTGAGAACATTCACAAAGAACTAAGTTTAAAAATACATTTTAGAAATCACAAAAAAACTAAAACGAACCAACCAACCAACCAAACAAACAAACAAACAAAAAACACAAACAAAACAAAAAAACCAAACACACCACACCAAAACAAACCCCACCCCAAAAAAAACCCAAACAACAAAACAAACCAAAAAAAACAAAACCAAAACCAAAAAAACCCCAAACCCTTTACATCATGATGTTTCTTTCTCTGAATAAAGGTAATAAAAATTCAGAGCCATCTAAGTAAAGCACAGTTCTAATACCACAGTCCACTGTGCTCCATAACCCCTTCTTGATTTGATTTCTCATGTTCCACATTTAATAATCACTCTGTTTGTTCTGGTGGGTAATAGGAATAGTATTTATGAGCAAGAAAGACTCCAAACAGCTCCTGTCCTTGAAAAGCCATTCACTGTACTTGTATTCCTCATACACTATGCTCTCATACTTAAGAAGCTGCTCATAGGTACAATACTGTAGTTTGAATTCCTGGGGTAAAAAGCTTTCTTTTTTCAAAGAGAAAATATGCTATACCTGTGTATTACTGAACAACTTTCAGAAAACATTTTCCTAAGCAGTTCTGGGTTGTGAGTGCAGAGCCATACCCTCAGTATTGGACGAAGATATAAGAGGTGCTTAAAGGATTGGGAAAATGTTCTATAGGAACAGTTGCCTGTAGGATTTAAGTATAGCAGTGGTTGGTACAGTGAAATAAATCAGATAACAATTCCACAGGAGATTGTGTCTCTATATGTGTGGCACCACTGCAAAGAGGCATTTGAAAATATTTGGCCTAGCAGGCTGCCTCCTGCCATAGAAGTAAATTGTTCAGTCAAGATCTCACATCTATGAGAACTGTGGCTGTTATACCTTTCTCATTTTTTCCTCAACTCAGATACTCCCTTGACATGCTGGTAAACCTCTTTATTTACTTTGAGTTTGGGTAAAAGGAAATCAAACCCAGAAGGAGTAAGATATTGCTCTAGAATATTAGGATACAGTGTGGTAGAAGGCAGAGACCTGAATAATAGAAAATTGTTTTGATAAATTGCAAGTCAAACATATATGATGAATCATGGTGCAAAAATATTTGGAATTTGATACCTATGAGAAAAAGAGAAGTATTGCTCTTTATCTCACCTCTCTAATGTAGTGTCTGTGCAGTAGACTGAATATTTTTAAGGAATCTATGAGCAGGATCATATGTTCTTTATGAATAATCCCAGGACATAATTAGTCCACACATGCTTTTCTTTCTGCAGTATGGTCTCTGCTCCTCCTTCCCAATCATGTAAAGCTGTTCTGTGACTGGTTAACAGAGGATAGAGGTCTGAGTAAGTCATGTTCTCTGCATATTGTCACATCAGAGAGAGGGTAATGCCAAACACCCAGAAGGTATCTTGACTTCACTTTTCCAGGAATACTTTCTATTCCACTTAGTTGTTTTGAGAAACTTCAAGGATTGCAGATACGTCTGCAACAAAATGGGAAATATCCCCAAAATTGACCTTTTCTTTTCATTGTATAAAGTGAGATATCTGTACAGAAAATCAAACGGTGGAACTTGGTTCAAAAAAATAAACATACCCTGATGGGGGTGCAACCACTATCCTCATCCAGTAGATCCATGGGTCTATCCAGAATCTAGAACACAAATGCATTGGGTTTTGTTAAAAATCATAAAAAAATATAATAAATCAGAACTAAGTATTTTGCACTTCTGATATTACTGAAAACTCCTTGCAGAAAGCTATGTATGAACCAGGCAAGGTCAGATAAGCCTGCAGCAAGCGGCTGAATACCCTAGCCAGAGAAATCCTGAGGCCATCCCTTACAGAGCAAGTTCCATTAAAACAGAGATTACATCAGAGAAGAGATGTAGCTTTGTACTTTAAAACCTGCCTATTGTGCAAAAGGCATTAGGCTTATATCAATCTAGCTGAGGGTTTTATGGCAATTTAGATGATGGCAAATTATTAATGTAGAAGTACCTGTTTTATCGAGAATATCGCTTTGCTTTTTCGTCTGATTTTCATCATGTGCCATATGTACAGCAGTTGATCAAAGGCTATGAAGGCATTATCTCTTCCCTCACTTCTCATCTCTGAGAAAAGATGAGAAGAAAGGAGGGACAGAATATGATGAACAGAAATAGAAAAGTTTCAAAGTAGATCAAATAAGGCTGTCCTTAATAGTTTCCTTTAATGAAAGTCATCATTAATCAGCTGTAATGGTGGCTAGAGTGTTGGTGAAACAGTAAATAAGCTGAAAAAAGCAGTCTCCAAGAAAAAATGTACACTGCATTGCAGCAGACGTGCTCCTCATTAGTTTAACTCAAATGTCACTAGTTAATGTGGAAAGCAATTTAGCAACCGTTCTACATAGTAACACTATAGTTTCTTCATCAGCCTCCCTCAAGGCACCTGACTAGTGTACATGCACAACACGACAACAGCATATATATATATTTATGAATCCTTTCCAGAATTTATATTATGCTCTCTTCTAAAACCAAACCAAACAAATCAACCAACCAAAGAAGCTAAACTAAAAGCCTAAACCCCCAAAACAACAGCAACAACACAAAAAAAAAGAAAAAATCCAAAACCAAACAAAACAAATTTAAAAAAAAAAAAGAAAAGAAAAAGTAAAAAACCCACAAAGATCAAGGAAGGGGTTGCATGGAGCCCTGCTACTGCCTGTGAATAAAAAATTGCCTTGCTTGAAGCCCCGGCAGAAGGATTTACACTGCAGCAAAGCCAGGGAACAGCTGGGAGACAAACGGATCGATAGCATCAATGGTACTGGTGCAGTGCCTGTGTGAGTCAGAGCACCTATGCCTGGCACCTGACTGAAGCAACACACACTGCAGTCATTCCCCTGCCTGCAGCAACTTGTCCCACCTCACCACCCAGCCCCTGTGCACATGGCTGGCTTGTGTCCTCTCACCGAGGGAAGACTGCCAGGGCTCTCAAATAGAGAATCTGGCTTAGCTTTTCAATAGTCCCTTTTGAAAGTTCCTATAACAACCTCCTCTTAAGAGTGTCGTATACATATAATGATAGTACAAGTGTTGTATCATCCTCCTCTGCTGGTTTGCAGAGACAGACCACAGAGCTGTTAATAACCTGTCTTGTGGCTCCTGCGTGGGCCAGTAGGGTGGGCTGGAGCTGAAACAGACATGCCAAGAGTGCAGACACAACATCTGGAAAAGTCCCTGAAGGTTAGAAAGATTTTACAGCTGTCCTAAGTTTGTTGCTGCCAAAGTCCAGTAACAGGACCAAGGAGAGTCATCCCACAGCTGTTTTACATCTGTCTCCCATATCTGTAACATCAAAAAAAGCTCATATTGATTGTTAAGAAAATTTTTTTTGAAACATTAATGATAAGAATAAATGGAGATAACCTGCAAGTATTTGAATATTAAAAATAAGATACATTCTATCTGGGTGATTCTAGCAGTCTGAAAATGTACAGTAGTGCAACAAATATTCAGCCATAAAATAAGGACTTTTTTTCATTCAACCAGCTGTATTACATTTTCATGTACACACAAAGTTAAAAGGCAACTGATGTGAATGGAATTACTTTGAAAATTTTAACTTGAAGTTGTGTGGACAGGGGTAACAGGTGGTAGGTTTTTTTAACCAAAAAACATGCTTTTTCAAAGGCACAGGTAAGTTTTAGGAAGTACAAGAGGCAAATTAAAAAAAAAAAAAAAAAAGAAGTGGAGAAAAAAAAAACAAACAGAAAAACAAACAAACAAAAAAAACCAAACAGGTGAGTGCTGATAAATTAAACTTTGACTTAGTTATGATACGAGTGGTTTTGCTCCACTATTAAACTTTTTCAGAGTTTTTTCACACAGATGAGAAGGGCTCTTTACTGAGGAGATTTGGGTAATTCCTCTTGCTTTGGCTGTTACTACTGGAACTTCAGTGAATTGACACCATCTCCTCTGAAATCACTACTCTGTGGATGTAAGGGAAGCAAGAAAATACTTCAACACACTAATTGACAGGCATCAGCTAGAACCTTTTCCTCCCTTCAACAACAGAAGTTGCTTTCAGCAATAATGAAACTGAAAGACCACAAGTGTATTCAGATCAAAACTTGGCTTTAATGTATAAGGAAAGAATATTGTAAAAGCACAAGCACACCTGGATACTCTCCCTAATGTATCCTCTCACCTGTCAGAAATCTTAGGGATACTAAGCCAGATATTGTATCTTCCTCTGTGTTTAACAGCCCTGAAGGATCCTTATTTTTTTCCCATTAATTCCATGAATTGCCTTTTGCAGCCACTTATACTTTTAACATCATAACATCACAATAACTTTTAACAAATACAACGTATGTGGTGAAAAGGCAAAAGCTTCCCCAAATCATGCAAGCATTACAAGACAGCTAGTGCAATGTAGGAAATCATAACTAATTTTTCTGTTTGTTTTCTTTCTGTTCTTTGCACAGTTTTGTAGTTTTCTTCATTCACTCTTTCTCCAAGTTGTGACATGCTAATCCAACCTATCCTCACAAGAAAGCAGGAACCTTTACTAGAAGGATTTGCAGGTCTTATATTTGTCATTTTGCTATTTGCCTAGAGAATTCTAGGGAAAATGGTATTATCTAGTACCATTTTTGCTCTACGACTTAGTTCCCTTTAATATTGCCTTTATTGCCTTAATTTTTTAATTTTTTTTTTTATTTTAATATGCTTGGTTTGGTTTGGTTGGGGGGGTTTTTTTGTTTGGTTTGGGGATTTTTTTTTGGGAGTTTTTGCTCTAAAGAAGAAGAAAGTACAGGCTGACAGAGGTGGGGCAGCTCAGACTCAAGAAGAGTAGGCTTAAAGTAAATTCCAGTTCCTAAAGGAAGCCTACAAGAGAGCTGGAGAGAGACTTTTTACAAGGGCATGTGGTATAGGACAAAGGCAAATAATTTCAAACTGAAAGAGTTTAGGTTTAGGTTAGACATACAGAAGAAATTCTTTACTGTGAGGATAGTGAGGCACTGGAACAGGTTTCCCACAGAAGTTGTGGATGCCCCACCCTGGAAGTGTTCAAGGCCAAGCTGGATGAAGCTTTGAGCAACTTGGTCTAGTGGAAGGTGTCCCTACCCATGACAGAGGGTCAGAACTAGATGAGCTTTAAGGTGTCTTCCAACCCAAACCATTCTAGGCTTTTAGGATTCTATGAAAGCAAGAAGAGTAATTTGGTACCCAGACCTCTGCATCTGCCTGCCGTGTCTCTGGGTGCCTGTGCTTCAGCAGGGACCTTGTTGATTCTGTAACAAGATGTAACCATCACACAGCCCACAAAGCCCCAGCATTTCTGCTCATACTTTATATTAATATTATTCAAGAGCTCATTATCAAATTACTCAGCTACTTTTTAAAAACTCTTTTAGATAAGGGCCAAAGGAGACAATTCTAGCTGCCTTTACAGATATTTCTAATTTGCCAACAATTTTTCCTACAAGAACAAACTCTGCTGGAACAGTGAAATGGCTGAAATTGAGTCATTCCATGTGCCAAAGGAAAAATGTACCCTTTCACCTCCAGCACTAGGGAACAGTTGGTTTTCATGGAGAACATGCAAAAAGTCATGTCCTGCTGATTTGGTTTACTAACTGTGGAACTAAAAATATTCTTTTTGGCCTGACTGAACAGCTGATCTTGTAATTCACTTCAAGATCCAAGTGACTTGCACAAAAGAATGTCTGCTTTGTTTTTTACCTAACCAGTCTCAACAAACCAGTACACTGAACAAGTGAAGGAAATATCTGACTGACCTGCAACTGGAGAACACAACTTGCTCCCAGTCTCTTTTCCTGCATATTTGATATTAAAAATATCCTGCTGATATCAACAACTAGAACATTATTTTTGCAATGTGCTAATGCTAAATGCATTTAACAAATGAGAGTTTTTGCCTGCACACAGGACAGTTGTCAGCCTGTCAGTATCTGCGCTTAGAAACTAAGGGAAACTGCTTGCACCCAAAATCTGCCTTTATCTGGCTGCATACTTTCTCTTATGTATTCTGGGTTAAAATCCCAAAGAAGTCTTTAACAATATGTCAAATAGGAGGAGTTATTACCCCACTTTGAAAAGACTTCTTGAGTTTTTTGAACTCTTTTGTATCTTTGCCTGTGGAAACCGGTAGTGAGGCTAAACAATTATCTCAACTGCAAATCTTCACTAAGTAGCACAGGGCTGAAGCCTGACAATTTGAGTTGGTAAGCTCTCTAAAAGAGGTGAGGAGCAGGGCAGTTGTTAGAATCATCACCTAAAGCATCAGAAATGGTACTTTGGTCTTACCTATTTCCATGCCATTTTATTCTAGGTCTATTAATTTTCTTCAGCTGTGCTATATACTGGACCAGCAGACTGCTTTGAGAGCTATTAAGAAAAAGAGGAGTTAAAACTGCCAAACCAGGAGCGTGAAACGCAAATTGCTCCAAAAACAGTAGTCGACAAGCACAACAGGGAAATATCCCAGAAACCAGTTAACTGTGAAGTGCATGTGACCAACCAAATATATGGACTTTGCTGTGAGAGGTTAAGACATAGTCACCTTCTCTATGACTAATGCATGTTTGCTCATCAGTCATGAGATCCTTCTCTTTCTGTCCAATTTTGGGCTGCTCCAGTGCATTCGGCAGCACATCAGAGTCTGTCAGGAAAGATCAACCTGAACTGAAAAGCACCCAGGTCTATAGCATTCACCTCCATTTAGCTCTTCTAATAAAAGAGCCTTGATTTTTTTGTTTAATTTGGTAGAATTCAAACCTAGCATTGTCATTTGCCAGTGATAGAGCCCGAAGTGTAACATTTCCATTTAAACACTAAATGCCATGTACAAGCTTATCTAGATGCTTGCCTGCAATTTTTTTTTGTTTGTTTGATTTTGTTTTGGTTTTGTTTGGGTTTTTTTCTGCTTAGGAGAGAGATGCTTAGCTCTATCAGTTTACGGTATCAGAGAGGGAAAGGAACAGTGCCAAAATCTTTCAAATCAGATCACCATCATGAGCTCTGCTATCTCAGAAGGGAAAAAAAATATTAACGTTGCCTGCAGGTGGGCAAAATTCAATGCTGCCAACAAAAATGCAAGCAAAACTGCCTTTACCTCTAAGAAAAGTGTCTCCAGCTGCTGCATTATGGTATCAAACAAGCTCCACATGTCAAATGAGGAATGCAGTGTGGTGCTGAAAAAAAAATGGCAGGCACCATCTGTATTCTTATAAATTCAGCAGTTGCCTAGAGAGTTGCTGCCATTGAAAGAAGCAAGATTGCTTCTCTTCTATTAATAAGGAAACTTGACAAGACTGAAAAGAACTTGAAGGAGCTGTTATTAGAGAAGTTTACATTCCACAGCATCTCCCAGCAAAGAAAATGCAACACTGAAACATGTAGGTACTCACCATTCTGTGTGACTGTCTGCCAAAAATTTTCAGCCAATAGATCTAGTTCATGAACAGAAAAGGGCTGGGGCAGCAGCAAATCTACATGTTTTTAAAGTGCTATTAGGTACTGTTTGATTTCAATTCTTATGAAGATTTCAGAGCAGCTGTATTGGTGAATAGGGGGTCAAATGTATACTAGACAACCCTGTATGCAGCAGCCTTGAAATCTGTTCCATGAAATCAAGAAAGACTTGTTTCACAGCTTTTCTGTCAACACATGTGAGATCTTTTAAGGCAAGAACCACCTGCCTGTGTCCACACTCCTCCAGCCGATAACAAGTGGCGTGAAATGAAAGAAATTAAAAGGATTGGTAAGGAAATCTGCAGCAATCACAAGATGCAGCATTTTGCATTGGTAGATATATATTTGCTTGTGGATGTGAGAGAAGACAAGAGAGCTGATGTCATGTTCATTGAACTCTGGGGCTTTCACCTGCCTGGGCTGCCTCCCTGCTTTCTCTATGCACAGAGTACCATGTAAACAAACGAACTGCTGCACAATGGCATGGAGGTGAATATGGCATGCAGCTCATTAGCAAAATGCTGGTGCATTGCTCATTGTTAAGATACCAATTCCCATTTTGAGCCTGGAGGGTATGCAAAGGGCAGGTAAACAGTTAATGAGCACAGTTCTTTGAACTGAGCAGCTGAATCTGTGCTGAACTTTTAAATCTTTTATAGCTGTGATATTTCAGAGTCCTAAAAATGAATCAGAACATCTGACAGGTATGCCATGAAGTTCCATACACACAGTGTGCCAAGATTTAGCACTGAGCATTTACCTTCTGATATGCTGACAAAGGGAAAATGTTTTATGCAGAGATTTGTAGACTGTTTTGTACCTAAAATAAAATGGTAAAATGGAGCGTTTTACTGTTTCTTTTCTCACACAGAAAAATTTCATTGAAATACTTGTAGTGGTTTCCCAGTGTTACGACAAGCAAAAGGTTACTTCATTAATAAAATAATATTGGTGCTCAAAGGCTTAATATATACATTACTGAGGAGGTGGTGCTCAAGGTCAATATTGAAACACAGTCAGCAGTGTCCCAAATGTTAAACTAATCCTCTATACTTACATTGCTCAGTTCATCTCAAAGCTTCTTCCTCTCTGAACAAACAGGGAACAGTTAACTAGCCTAAGCAATAGCTACCATTGCAGTGCATCCCCTTTGCCGCATCTATTTACCATCCTGCAGTAAAACTGCATGCTTTTCTTGGTCAGAAAATCAGAAAAGGAAACAGCAAGTTTTACAAGGAAATTCTGGTGTTTTCCAGAGCCAAAGGAAAAAGAGAATCATAGAATATGCTGAGCTGAAAGGACCGATCAGGATCACCAAGTCCAACTCCTGGCCCTTATCAGGATATCCCAAGAATCACACCATATGCCTGAAAGCACTTCTTGAACTCAGACAGGCTTAGTGTTGTGACCACTTCCTGGGGAGCCTGTTCTAGTGTTCTGCCAGGCTCCAGGTGAAAAACTCCTTTCCAATATCCAATCCAACCCCTGCCCCTGACTCAGCTTCATGCCATTTTCTCAAGTTCCACCTCTGGTCACAACAGTGAAGAGAGCTCTTCCTGCCCCTCCACTTCCCCTCATGAGGAAGTTGTAAACTGCAATGAGGTCTCCCCTCAGTGTTTTCTCAAAGCTGAACAAACCAAGTGACCCCAACTGCTCCTCATAAGGCTTCCCCTCCAGACCCTTTACCATCCTTGTGGCCCTCCCCTGAGCACTCTCCAACAGCTTAATGTGTAATGTTTCATTGTGTTATAAAGCAGCAATTCTGCTTAGTTTCCTGCCTTTCAGTTACAGCTTCCCAAGGCTGTCTCTGAATCTGTTACTAACATCACATTATTTTCAGGACTTCCCCTCTCTGCCCCCTTTGCCATACACACATATAGATGCACAAAGCTTTGCTGTTGCTGTACTGAACTTTGCACAGCCAGCTGCTGGCATTGCCACATTACCAAACCGATGTGCAATGCAGAGATTTACAAGACCCAGATGGATGATGCCATGACCAACCTGGTCTAAGCCCATGGCTGACCCTGCTTTGAGAGGAGCCTGGACCAGAGACCTCCTGATGTCCCTTCCTGAGTTACCCTATGGTCCTGCCTACCTATATGCTGGAGTGCAAAGACTGTGATGCTGAAGCATAAGCAAGGGTATGAGGAAAGGTGAATGAAAAGTAACTGCAACAATATAGATTTGCTTTCAGAAGGCTTTTGAGGTACAGGAAGAAAAATTTCCACAATTTTCTACTCCAGTGGTTAGCTTTTAATATGCTCTTGGGACAGTAGATTTTTTTTTTTCTTAATTCCTCTCTGGAATATTATCACTCACAGAACAGGAGGTGTTGGCAGAGATGCAGGTGCATTGTGTCGAGGCAGGGTGTGCTCTTTTTTCCATGTATACACCAAGAATTTGGTTTTATGATGTGGTATGAAGAAATCCTGGATCTCATCTGGACACCTTCAGCTGTACCCCAAGTCCTGCAGCTGCAGGATGAGGCCCTCTTTCCTCCAGTGTACAAAGATATTCTGACTTGGAGGCAGACATTTCTGTTCAAATCCATATTCATGAGAAGTATCCAAAAGAGAGAAGGAGAAAAAAAAAAAAAGGTAGACATTCACAACAAAATTCTGGCAAAGAGAAAACAAATATTTCTGCCCCTTCCTTGATTTGAGTAAATATACACAGAGAAGCAATTAAAAAAGGCTTAACTTAAATTGGTTTTCTAGATGAACAACGGTTTGGATAGCAGTGATTGCGTGTATAACATTTATCCCTTGGGTTAATGATACTCTCTTCCAATTTTCCTTAATCCCATTACAAAGTCAATAAATATTTCCTTTTTCCTAACACTATTGTCCAGCATTGTTTAGAAAAATGGAGGAGGAGAGGAGAGGAGAGGAGAGGAGAGGAGAGGAGAGGAGAGGAGAGGAGAGGCTAAGTTTAGAACTTCAGTTTGAGGAAGCTGCTGTCTCTGGAAAATCTTTGCATTAAAATTTCTCATCTTTTCAATCTCAAACTTGCTCTCTCAATGGCACTTCAGTAGTTCACTCCAAGTGTCAGAGCCCACATGATGTGTTGTGCCTCACTGAGGGACTCTTGGCATAAAGGACCCAGCAACATATAGCAAAAACTTCCAGTAGTGTTCTTTGCATGTTACCACCATACAAATGTTGCTCATGCAGAGAACCTACAGCTCTTAGATTTTGATTTCCTATCAGTGTATTGGATTATAAACTATTTTGCAATCTCCTCCTAAAGATTTCCTGCTTCTCATTTTTCAGTTTCTGGTCTTTGATATATGACAGGAGGAAATTCCTGTGATCATTAGTTGCCTTTCTTTGACTATATTTATTATTTGCTTATATATGTATGCATGGTCTTTTTGACCATACATATATATATATAGACAAATATATGTAGCAGTTCTTTTCAAAGCTACTTACTGATACACTAATTATGTAAATTTTAAGTTAGGTGCAGTTATAGCCATAATTACAGCACATAATCTATCCCTGAGACAGCTGAATAGATTGGACTGAGACAAAAATCTGTCTGATCTCTTTTATCTTGAAGATTTTCACCTCTTTTGTTGTTCCCACTGTATTTTGTACATTTAGAAAATGTCTATCCAGAACAGCACAGTCAAATTTTTGCACATTTTTAAAAGAATATCTCTGTTAAAATACCATCGGAACACAATCTGGGTTTGTTATGCCCATTGACAATCAACAATGCTTTTTTTATTCCTTGAACTGTGCTTATCAGCTAAACCACAAGTGGGAAGCACAACAAATGCTTCAGAACATTGCCATCAGATACAGAAACTTTATGATTGCTCCTGTCCAACCAGCTCTTTATGAAAACTGCAGGTCACAAAAGATTAAAATTCTGCCTTGACTGGGTTCAATTTTTAATAAAAAGGGGAAAGGGGGCAGGGAGCCTTGGGAGGATCAGAAGAACAGATTAGCTGTCTACAGAAACACTAGTTAAGTATCATTAACTCCACTGAAGCTATTCATAGTTATAGCCAAAAAATGCCCAAGCTGACATTCTTTCCTCCCATGCTGTCAGGAGGGAGGCCAGAGACAAGATTTTCCACTTCATCTCCCAGTTTCCTTTTATGTACAGGCTCTCAGCAAACTGCTCATGTTGCCACAACAGAGACCTTGAACCTTCAAAGCTATCTACAGAGACAGACCCTTATCCCTGATCAATATGGATCAGCAAAGAGGCACAGACTACCCACACATATCTCTTTGCAGGACTCGGACTTATAATTTCAGTGACTGAATTTACTTTTCTAAAAGGGCAGAATGTCACTGCCAATTGGTGTCTGAAAAGTGAGCTAAAAATGTCTCATTTTCATAGAACAATAAGAATGGGGGAATGACTGAAGAGCTAGTCATCACTTTGACAGAGAAAAGTCAGCTGTACATCCATTCCTGAATCCTTTTCTGCACCAGGAAGTAAAATCCAGCTAATTGCAGAGGAGGTGATTTTTCTCCAGGAGAGAGAGTTCTGCATTAGGTCCAGTCTGAATATCAACATAAATGACCTAAAGGAGGAAAAGCTGTGTTAGTTTATTTTTCAAATAATGCTATGCAGGGATGAAGGACAAGAACCTTGTGCAAATCAGTGCATGTGTACAGGGCAACAAAATAGAAAGTTGCTTTTAAAATGTGCCATCCATGAGAAAAATCTTATTTTGTAGACATTGATGATAAGGCATGGAAAATCTGAAAGGCATGACCCTGACAGAATTAACATTGGAAGGCGGAAGTCAGACACAACCAAGAGGCTCAAAATAATGCTTAAGACCAAAGAAGCTTGATTAGAATGCTCTCATCAACTTTTTCCTCAAATAGGTTTTTAAAGCAAGGATCTTAGCCCATGAGTACCTCCACTGTCCAGAGAAGCTACCTCCAACAGAAGTGGCTGCAGAACCAAAAGCAAGACTGTGTTTTCAAATCAGCACTGCCTCCAAGCTCCGTTATGCAGCCCAGATAATTGTTTTCAGTTGCCAGATATCATTGTTTAGGGGTACTGGTTAGTTCTTCTTATTGCACACATGCTTTTGCCATGTGACACTCCACCCCTGCAAGACAAGTCTCTGCCCAACACATATTGATGCAAAATGGCTTCTTTAGAAGATCAAAGTTTCATTTTTAGAAGTGAGGAATTGAGGAGTTCATGATGTTTTTCTCTAAAATAATTTGGTTTCCAAATATATGCCTCCACTTTGTATTCAACTTGTTCTGGTGAGGGTGCTGATAGAAGGACTGTCTCCCTCAGAGGACTTGCCTGTATTAAATATGTATAGGCTGCCTAAACAAAATCTATAGGGAATATCAAAATGTTTTAATAAATAGAGAATAAGGACAAAGAAGAGGAAGGGATGTAGGTGCATGTTAGCAGCAAAACCAACATGAAATATTGTGATAGAACATCCTTGATATTCATACACCTGTGACATAATGTTAATATAAGACATGAAGAGAGCCAGCAGGGAAAAGTTCCACATGAGCCAAGAAGCACTCCCTATGAAACTCCCTATCCACAGAATTGTAACATATTCCTCTCAACTTCTTTCTCTATATTTGTATTTGCAAAACTAATACAACATTCAGAGACCTCTACCAAAACTCAGTTGTTCAGATGTGATCTATAAAACATCAACAGCTGTGAATATAGCCTAATATGAAGCAAGCCAGAGCATGTTTCTGCTGTATCATTTATACTGAAAGCCTTATGGTTCTGGGGGGCAAAAAGGGGTCAGTATCCACATGGTTAAGAATGAAATACAAATCAAATGTGTTCATGTTGCCTACTCAGCAAGGCCACTCTTTGTGTTTTGCTTCATGAAAAATCACTCAGTGTTGATTATAAACATGGCAGCATTGATTATCCATACTACAGGCAAGAGACAAGCTGTTTAAAGCTGAAAGGATGAGGACAAAACTTCTAAAAAGAGCCAGAGACAACAAACAATTACCTCTGCCCAGCTACTGGGGACACACGTTGTGACACACCATCATATGTGAGAGGGATATGGGGCTTAGCTGAGATAATTTTTCTGTCCTTATTACCTAGGAAGTAAACTCAGATTTTGTCCAGTTGCCATATCAGATTGAATTTGTTCAATCTAAAGAAGGTCTGTCCCCTGTAATGCCTTTGGGAAGAGCATGAATAAAATTCTGGAACATACTCCTTGCAAAGTCCCCTTCACATTTTCTTCATGGGAATAGAAAATGCTGCCCACTGCATACATACACACAGCCTCATACATGAGGAAACCAGTGAACCATTCACCAGGCAACCTGGGTGCGGGGATCCCTGCCAGAAAGACAGACCATCCATCTCTCATGCCCAGTGCTGGACCCCTGGGCCTGGGTTCAAGCCATACTGCATTTTTAGAACTGCATTAGCTTTCAAAGCCAGGCAGCACTGAGAAGCCCCTGATTCACTGTGAACAGAGAAACTTTCTCACACACTTGTTCTTGCATTGTGGAGAGACACACATCTCTTTGATAACTCTGTATTGCTAGGCATACACATCATGGGTGTGAAAAGATATCCTCAGGTCCCAAGCAGAACCAATAATGGTGTGAGCCAGCTAAACCTGCCAGGAAGGCCAGACCAAGCAGGAATACTATCAATTTTAATTTTATTTTAGGCATCACAGAATGGAGATTTTCTTAACTTTTTTTCTATCTTCATTATAATCAACCACAAACAACCTCCAGTAATCCCAGTTACACATTACTGTGAAGTTCTCTTTACCCTGTTTCATGTTGGCTGTTCCCAGTACAGTGTATGTTAAACTTCAAACCAGGCCTTGAGCTCACTCTAAAGTATACGAAGGTTTATTTTTTTACTTAAGGGAGAAATGCAGAATATCTCCTTACAAGTAGAGATCAATCATCTTTACAGAAATTCTGTATTGGATTGTTCCCTCTTTTTGCTTAGTATTCTTTTGAAATAAGCAAAGAATATATCAATTTGAATGTTATTTCAGTGATTGTCTCACATTAGCACCACAACTCAATAACTGGGAAGATAGCAATCAGGAAGAGGCTTTCAAACAAACAAAAACAAAAAACCAAAAATACCCAGAGACTGTTGTGTTCTCACTAACAAAGAGAAAGAGAAGAAATTTCTGGAGAAAGAAAGCCAAAAGAAATTCTTCTCCCTTTCTTTTAGGAAGCCATTAAAATTCTCTAGTGTTGCTTATTCCAAAATCCCAATCAAGTCCTTCAGAGCATCACTAGTAGTCTGTGCCTCACTCCTACCCCCAGCAGTGTTCCTCAACTGGTACTGCCAGTTTCAGAGCTCTTCTGACTGAAGTCCATGGGGAGTTTCATCTGAACATCATCAGAGGAGGCAATGGGAGCCAAGGGCTCCTACAAGCAAAAAACCACTATAGAACAACATGTTAGACCTTTCAAGTGCCTCAGGCACTACCAAGCACCCATTCATCAGGCATAAATGGAGTTTCCTATACATCCCATACTATTATTACACTTAAGTCCTCATACTAAGGGAGAAGAGGGCTGGATAACTTTACCAATACTGTAAAGATCTATCTATCATTCAGATCTATCTGAATGGTCAAGCAAATTCTTGGTTTCTTAGAATCATAAAATAGCTTATGTTGGAAGAGAACTTTAAAGGTCATCTAGTCCAATTCCCCATGCAATGATCAGGGACATCCTGAAACAGTGACTAACCTGACCCTGAATGTTTCCAGGACTGGGGCATCTGCCACCTCTCTGGACAACCTGTTTGAGTTTTTTATGACCTTTATTGTAAAATATTTCAGTTTAAAACCATTACCTCTTGTCTTGTTGCAACAGGCCCTACTAAAAAGTCTGCTACCATCTTTCTTATGAGCCCTCCTGGAAGTATTAAAAGGCTACAATAAGGTCTCCCTGGAGACTTTCCTTATCGAGGCTGAACAACTCCAGCTTTATCAGCCTATTCTTATACAAGAGGTGCTTCATCCCTCTGACCATTTTTGTGGCCCTACTCTTTGACCTGCTCCAACAGGCCCATGTCTTTTCTGTGCTGAGGGCCCCAGAGCTGGACTGAGTACTCCAGGTGGTCTCACAAGAGCAAGGTAGAGGGGCAGATCCATTTCCCTTGTTCTGCTTTTTTTAATGCAGTCCAGGATGTGGTTGTCTTTCCGAGCTGCAAGTGCACATTGTCAGCTCATGTCCAGTTCTTCATCTACCAGAACACCCTCAGGTTCTTCTCAGCAGGGCTGCTCTCAACCACTTCATCCCCCAGCCTGTATTGGTACTGAGGGTTGTCCTGAGCCAGGTGCAACACTTTGCACTTGGCCTTATTGAACCTCATGAGGTTCACATAAGCCCACTTCTCAAGCTTGTCCAGGTTCCTCTGGATGGTATCCCATCCTTCAGGTGAGATCAGGTTTCTGATGCATTCATCTGGTTTGGCTAAACATTGGCAGTATAGCTGCCGTTTCTCAGTGTCCTTACCCAGTGGGCTGTCTGTGGCATGTAGAGATGAAAAGCCCACAGCCCTCCCAAAGCCCAGGAGTCAGACTGATAAGAACTAGTCAGACAAGCTACCAAGAAACATGGTGAATTTTTTTCCCGAGATTTTTTCCATCATTAACTACATATTAAAGTGCTCAGAATCAAGATATAAACATGCAGTAAGGGTCCAAAATTAATCTCCTGTATATGCCATATGGAAAACTTGTAAAATGTATAGAAATAGGTCTTCTTGTGTTAAACTGAACCAGGTGGGTGTTGAAATGACTAGGCTCTGCATATGATTCAATCTCGTAGAAGTTAAAAACATTCCCAGCAAACTACCATTGCTCTGTGTCAGGGCAGATCTTCCCTGAATGCCAGATTGAGGCTTTGTGCAGAATCTGACTACAGAACAAGCATGACCAGCCTAGAGCAATTCCTGCAGGCACACAGCTTCTGCCTTTCCTGACAGCAGTGCAGCACAGCAAGTGAGGGGCTGCTGGGGACACATCTGTGCTGTGCCCCTGGCCTCGGCCCCATTTGCAGTCATTGGTCTTCAACATCAGATCAGCCCCAGAGCTTCAGGAGTTGCCTTTAGGTACAACAGCTCCCCAAAAAAGCCTGAGTTGTTCCTACCCACTCACCTCTGCACCCCATTTCTGGCTTGCCTGGCTGGACCTTCTCTTAGTGCAGTCCTTGCTGTTTCCAGCAGCTCTGTGCTCTGCCCCACCAGCCTCTTTGTCCTGATGATCTTGAAGCCAATTTTATTATGCAACTTTCCAAAGCTCTTGGGCAATCTGCTTTCATTCTCCCACTTTCCTTTCCTTATCAGTATTTATACTCTTAACTCCAGTACCTCATTCTTTACACATGGCATGTCCCTCTTTCTAATGCTTGATTACTTTTTGCACTCACTTATTCAGAGTGACCTTTTTCACTCCTAGTGTATTTATCGCTAGATGGCTCTCATAACCCTTGGGCATATTGTCATTTATCTTTCAACCCATTCAATTCCCTCCCCATCCAGTTCAGCTCTGCTTAGTATCCCTTTTGTTCCTCTAAATATTGTGCTGCTGAAAGCAAAATGTTTTAAATACTAAAAAAAAAAATAATTAATTGTTGCCTATCTGCTTCCCTGCTATTATGTTTCCAGTGGTTGTATTTCCACAGAGAAATAACAGGCAGATGCTTTCAATATGAATTACTTAAATGTTAGACTGGGGAAAGAAGCAGCAAGGCAGGTATTAGAGGATGACACAGCAGAGGGGCTGGGAGAACAGCATGGCTGTCATCCAGCTGCCAGTGCAGTAGATGGCACAGAAACGTCAAACAGTGTCAGGCCACATATAATTCACCTGTCGTATCTTTGTAAGGCAAGAACTGACTCACTCTAGAGAGTCTGAACACAACTTTTGGATCTTAATAACCTATGATGTTTCTGAAGCAAAGCTTCACAAAGTAGTGCAATACTTAAATCCACTCCTCACTTCTCCTCTCATGAATTATGAAGGAAATTAGTGACACCCTAAATAGGAAAGCATATGTTCAGTTTGTTATTACAACTTGCTCTATTTACATCTAGCTAAATCTGCTGCTAACACACTGTTTTCAAAGTTACTTCATGAAAAATGGACTAGATTTTAAATGATGATGGACAAGCATTTTTCCACCATAAACAGGGCCCCTGAACCAAACTTGTTGGCATTCTTAGTGCCTTCAGCATTTTTCTGGCCATGACAGACAATGCTTTTTGAACTCCATTTGCAAAGGATGACTCCAGGATGGATTTCAAGATCTGGCAGTCTTCTCCCTTGTATGATAAGTCAGTCAAATTGGTTTCTTTGCTTTGTACAAAAAGGTAAAATGAAAAGTCCTTTTCTTCCCACTATAAGGTATAACCCTTACAGTCAGTTACTAAGGATTTTTCTGTTCAACCAAGACGACAAATGCAAAAAGGAAGCTATGACTGGAAATAAAGCATCAGCCAGCTGTGTTGACTCAACTGTGATGCAATAACCAATCCATTGCAGAGAAAATGTATTTTCAGCACTGGTAAATGGCACAGTCTCAAAATATCCATCAGTCTGAATGTACTGTTACGTATTTACTTTAGATAGTTTAACTCCTGAAAGCAAGCCTTGAAATTTAGACACACAGTAAAACAGATATACTTGCACAGTGACTGACACCATTGCCAGAATTTTAGTCTATTAGGATAAAAATGTAAGGATCAGTGGAGAATGTACTCACTTTTCAACATTTGGTCAGGACAATAAATAGTTCTGCAATTCCCTACCTAGAAAATCAGCAGTACTTCGTGTGTGGCAGTTTATTGCCTCCAAACACTGCTTCTACTGAGCAGCCAAGGCAATCCACAAGTTCTACCATGCTGCAAGTCTCTGTTCATTTCAAGAGGTGAAGAGTGAAGTTCACCTCCTCCAGCCCTGAAAGCAGAGCTTGCCATCTTGTCCTTCCCTGCAGACAATATCTGGGAGGTTTCCTATGCTTAAGTAGGCAACATAGGTTTAAATTAGGGAACATAGGCTAGTGTAAACCTCCTGTGTTCTTCTCTTTCTGTTTCTGCTGGGCTGGTGCTAGCCAAGCTTCACAAACCATGGAGTCCTTAATTAGCACTCCAGCACTGTGTGCACCTCTCAGGGCTGTTGCAGACGGTGGCATGCACCTGCTTGAAATTACATTCATCCTGCCAAAATTTGACTTGCAACTATAGCTGATAGAAACTCGTATTTTATCATGAATGAAAGTTTAAATAGTGATCTAATCTGAGCCAGATCTTTAAGTAAGGGCATGTAGTACCTGTGGTTTAGCCAGCAGAGACAGCTGTGCAACACGCAGGCAACAGCAAGTCCCATGGCTGCTAGTTCCGTTTTCCTGCTCTTATCCTAACAGAACAGTTTCACTGTAATTGGACAGCAGCAGAGATAAATTCACAGGACATTTTGTCTAAAGCACAGTGAACAATGACAAGCTACAGGCTTCACTGGACTGCAACTCTGGATTAAGTATTTCAGCAGTTGTATAAAACAACTTATTTGTCAATTTTTTTGCCATTCTTATTAAATGAGCATTTTACTCATTCATATATTTGGGCTGGATCAGAAGTGTTAAGGTCTTGTACTGGGTTTCAATGTCTAAAATAATGCAGTGCAAACAAAGCACTGGTGTAAAATAATGAAATATTAATATCCTGTTTGGAAACTGTGTGATTCAATCAGCACTGCACTCATCCACTAAGTTACATGCAAAGAATCTGGCATCCTCAGATGAACTTGTTTCATTCTCTGAGTATGTTCTGCCTTTTTTATTCTTTTTCTTTTTTTTTATTTATTTATATATACCCCATCAGTATCCATTGCTTTTGATCATGGTGTGATGAGATAGGTTAACCTAAGAGAGAAAATATCATGCTTCTCTTCCTTCTGTTTAGTTCTTCCTTTGCTCTGTGATTTTCATAAATCTGCTCACTCTATTCAACTAGGATCTTTCCTTTATTCAGCTATTATTTATTTTTTTGCGGAGGAGGGGAGCGGAGGGGAGAAAGAAGAAAGAAAGAAACACTATTAAGAAGTGTTTCTCAAAGTCAAAAGAGGGGACTACATTTAGAAGCCCATGTGAGTGACCCTGTTTTAGCTGCACTCAAATCCCACTATCACCCTGTGGCCTCAGAAGTACCTGGTTGTACCAAGTCTTTGATTGCAGTGCCTAAAGGAAGATACAGGAGTCTAACTGGAGCTACCTCCAGAGACATCAGTTCCTACACTTCAGAGTGACAGTCACACACTTGTCATCTCAAGCCTTCACGTGGGCTCTCATATGAGACACATTTCCCACCACAGCTTCTGGTGATACATGTGACGGCACGGTCAAGCCCATCTTGTGACATAACCTGAATCTGGACAGGCTCAAGGAAACTTAATTTGTATGTTACAGATTCGTAATGGTAGGAGAAGTAAACTACAGATAAACTATCTTTGTATCGAAAATACCAGGTTTCCTAGTCCTCAGAGAACTGCATTGTAAAGACCAATTGTGGCAAGTGCATGGGTACCAGGACAGTGGCAAAGCAGTGGTTAAATCAGAATTTGAAGCAGTTCAAGTTTCTAGAGTTGCAGGAATTTCATATCTGTTTTAAATGTAAACTTAGGAAATCTCAGACTAATTTTTATAGGTTGAATTATTTAGAAAATAATGTTTCCTCTCAAGGATTCTTCCCCTAGGTAATTGATAAATATTCATAACCCAGACTCCCTGTTAATGAAGATTTTTGCCTGGGAATAACAATTAAGAGTCTTTGTCAAAATCCCAAGTTGAAAATAACTGTCATTCAAATGTTATTGTTTTTGAGTTTGTGTAAAATATTGCTTTCCAAGATCCAAAGAAAAATCTTTGCTGGCAAGTTGTTTGAAACAATGCCTAACTAAATGTGAAGGGGCTTGTCTTAGCAGCATACCAATGAGGTGTAACTGGCAATCAGGTGTGACTTGTTTAACAAATTAACAATATGTTTCTCTAATAGGAAATTTGTTGCTCCATATTCAGCATTGAAGATTTGCAGCTACTTAAAAAATCTACAGAGACTTTCAACATAATTAAGGTTAAATTTACTTTGAAATTCATGACGGCCATATAAAAGCAAAATAGCAATATTGTACATCTGGAAAAGCACACTTTCATGAAATTCTTTAAGCCTTTTGTTAAAGGTACCTCATTTACACCTAAAAAGTAAATGAGAATTCATCAAGCTATCAGCAACACCCACGTCTAATTCTGAGAGGGGGTTTTGTGTTCAAAAAGTCAGATATCTTAACCTCATTCTTACTTGTTTTTCAAAAATTTCTGAAGATCAGAAGGGTGGAATTTGAGGTTATGCAGATAATCATAATTAATTCCATGCTAACCTACTGATCTGTTCCTGTTTGCTAATTTTTGCAAATCACTGCAGCATTTATCAATTTGCTGGAAGTGGCCATTTCTGAACAAATTTGGCCTATTCATAGACTTCTATACTTACACTGCTAATTAAACAGATGTCTCTCTCCCTCCCACCCAAGCAATTGAGATATGATGGCCTCTGTATCAACAGGCTACCTGTTTTCATTGCCTGCATCTGCTCCAAAGTACTGCAAAGCTGCAGAAATATTTGATTAAGAACCATATACTGGAAGAGGTTTTCATGGCATCTTGCTTTTGATTTTCTTTCTATTGGTGTTGTTTTCTCCAAATATCTGTATGCTGTAGGGTGCTGAAAGATACATAAATACACCCTGTAACTTTTTAACAAAGATGAGCATTATACAGTATATACATAAACACATTCAAAGGAAATACAAGTGTTTGTAAAACACACCCATAAAAGACCATCTTACAACTCTAATTTCCAAACCTACAAGTGTTAAATTTCTAGAATGCTAGAATGGTTTGAGTTGGAAAGGTCTTTAAAGACCATCTACTTCCAACCCCTCTGAAAGGGGCAGGGACACCTTTCACTAGATCAGGTTGTTCAAACCACCATCCAGCCTGGCCTTGAACACTTCCAAGGATGGGGGATCCGCAGTTTCTCTGGGCAAACTGTTCTACAATCTCATTGTAAAGAATTCCTTCCTAATTGTATCCTTTTTCTTAGCAAAACTAGTTACTCAAATGGATGTAGATCTCGGAAAAAGCCATTTCCATATCAACAGGTGTTTTAACTGTTTATAGAAAGGCAATTAAAAAAATCTTTGAAAAATCCATATTATTCAGGAAATGAATTATCAGAAGAAGCTGAAAGGAAATCCCACTTTGGAGCACACCATCCTGATGGGTCTCCTGAGAAGAAGACAATTTCTGATGAAGAACTCTAAATGCATCCTCCACAGAATGAGAAAGTCTTATAAATTCATTTCTATTAGTGATCATTTTAATTTTCTTAGTCTTTACATGGAAAAACACAGACTAGTAAAGGAATTCAACCCCTCCTCTGGGCTGTCTGGGTTTTTCTCCCAGATGTCTTGTACTTCTAAATCTCCTAAGCAACGAGGCAGCTACAGCTTCCTCTGAGAGACACTTCTCACCCTACATTTACTTATTGTTTACAGTATGAAAATATTTCATGAGGCGTGTGCTTAATGTTCCTTTCTCTTGTTCAAGGGGAACTCTCCCTTTTCTCCTTTCATCCCCTTTGGATTATCCCACGTTCCTTAACATGTTGATTCCTTCTAAGATCTTTCCCCAAAACCTCTCCTCACTACTCTTATAATCCTTTCCAGCTCTTTGGTATCAGTCTCTACAGGACCAGGCTCATCTCACTTCTCTTAGAATAGCTGAATCTGTAATGTTTAGCTAAAACAAGACCCCTGACTTAACAGTGGTAAAATTTAGATGAGTTAATCCCAGCACAGGTGATCAGAAAGGATCACATCAGCAGCATGGCAGCTTGCTTCCCCCTTTTAGTATGATTAAACAGGATATGTTTAGTGTACATTGAAGAATCCTGTAAGTCACGGTGCACTTAATAATAGCCTTGTTTTATATGAACACTTTTCATTTCAAAGAAGAGCAAAAGATCAAATAATTACCTCATTGACCAGAATCAAACTTTTTCAGGAAAGAAAACAGTAGGAAGTGTAGATGATTTTCAGCTTTTCAATAAAAATAGAGAAATTAGTATTTATCAGACACTCCATTAAGAGTCAAAAAGAGTTTTCTGTTTAACTCAATGAAGGCTGAAGAGTTCTTAGTACTTAGGATACCAAATGAATATGTAATAAATCAAAAAATGCATGCAACATAACAGCCATTTTTCTTTCTTTTAAGTCAGCTTGCTTTAATTTGAAATGTTACATTTTTTCAATGCTAATTTTTAAAGCCAAATTCCGTGACAGTGAAAGCAACATGTACTGAAACAAAAACATTTATGTCTTATCATAAAGCCAAAGACAACGTACCACAGTCTCCTGTTTCTGATTCCAACCATGATTTCTGAAAGTTTACAGGGGCATAGCATAGCAGAATGCCTAACAGTATAAATAAAAAGATAATATTTAGATGCACTCCTTATTGAGTATTATTCTAGTTAATCCATGCATACAGAGAGCAAATCTGAAACCATCTGAAATATTTTTAAAAGAGAAGTTGTCCCTCTGATTCATTTTCATAAAAGAAAAAACGTTTTTATTATAAATCACATGAAATATTCAGAGCAAACCCAGACAGTCAAGGTTCTTTCTGTATGGAAAAGACAAAGACTTATCCTAACCCTGTGAACATCTATCAGAGTTGTAATCATATCAGAAGTTATTAAATCCTACTGTTCTACTAAGTGTAGGTATCTCCTAATTACAGTATTCTACTGATACTATTAACTTTTATGAACTTAAGACCAAGTTCAGCTTTTGGTTGTATCCAAGTAACTCCAAAGACACCGGTGGGAATTACAAATTAAGGACAAGATTTTAGTCAGATCACTGATTCTGACCATACTGCCATCTCTCTCTCTTGAAAATTGATTTACAGAGAAGGTTTAGGCAAGTCCATCCAGTGTTTAAATATATATATATAGTAAGAGGGACATTTAGACTGCAGATAAATATAAGTTTCTTAGAACTCCTAAGAAGTGCATATCAGAGCTACACAAACAAGATGTTCTGGAGCTCTTGGGCTGAAGAGGTTCAAATTCAGAAGAATCTGAGTGTCCTGCTCACCTGCTGTAATAATCCACCGCAAGCCCTGAAGGTGACCCAATCAGGCAGCAAGAACTTCATGAGTACATAGATAGGTTTTTTGATTGTTTTTCAAATCTTGATCCTCAGCAATTTCCTTTGACATGGTGCCATATAGCTCCAGACTTACATTGACTTTGCAGAGATATACTAAGTTTTGTGTAATGTTGGCATCTCCTTATCTCCTCCATAAACTGGAAGTGTAACTTGACTCCTGTCATCTTATGATACTTTTTATAGCTTTACAGTGACAATCTTGTTTAATCTAAGTAAGTTCCCCCTGATTTTTAAGGATAATTCTGTATAATCAGTGAGGTACAAATGCCTCCTCAGGGAGCAAGGTGTGTATACTTTTTTGTGAATATATTCAGAAGTGTGTATGTGTCTATGTGTATCTACACACATGCACACATTGCATCCATATAATTTAATCACAATATCATAAATATTTTAACTAAAAAAGGAAATTTTTTGTATTTTTAATTTTTCCTTTTTCTTCCCTCTATGTATTTGTGTGAATGATAGTGTAAAGCACAACTACTCTATTTCCTCTGGAGGTTTCTAAATCTAAATTAATAAAGATTCTTTGCAAAACATGCCTGAGGTCATCTTCAAGTAGACAGTGTTGAGACTTCAATGCCAGATTAAGACTCAGGCCAAATGGATCAATTCTTCAAGCTTGTCAGAGATTGTTGATGTCATAGATGATGATCAATGTCAATCAATCTTTATACATTTCAGTTAGAAAGAGAGCAGGTAAAAGGACCCTTCCAGAAATACTGCATATGGGAAATTCCATAGGAAGTTACAAGGCAAGTCAACAGGATCATGAAGGCCTCATGAATCACTAAGTGCATTAACAAAATGCATTACACTGCAAAATTTCAACTACCTAGCACCATAAGAGAAAAGTCTGAGCAAGGTGTCTCCCTGCTGATCACTGCAATTCCCTCTGTTATGACTTTGATATTGCTTCATTTCTAAACTCTTTTCAGCCCATAGCATTTACACTCTTCTGATTCAAAAATCGAAAACCCAATTTGCCATGGAAAAGACGGGGGCGCCTGAAAGCTAAACTGACCATTTCTGTCTTCATGACAGCACAGAGTGTGTCAGCTGAGCAATGCAGAGCATGCTGGTAGGAAACATGGTGTTAGTAATGAGCCAAATGAATCCCTGGTGTGACTTCACTCACTCCATTTGAGTTATACACAGGGTAAGTTTGTCCCAGTCTGCTGAAGATTCTAAAAGTTTTGAAGAGAATAGTAGTGCATTGGAAAATGTCATTCCTTTCCTCAACATTTGAACCGTTATCCAATGGATCTGATTCCAAATTATGTTTGCAGCTTGGTTTTGCTACAGTCTCCTGAATCATTTTTACAGTTCCAAAAAGTGTTGCATGATCCAGCCAGCAACACAGTGAATTAATAAGCAATGAGCTATGTAGTCCTGTCAAAGCAAGCTCATTAGTAAGTTGGCTGCTGGGTTTTTGCAACCACTAGCTAAACTTTGGCAATATAAACAGGAGCACCTACAGGGAGGTCCCCCAACCTCTCTGTACTTTAAAAGATTTAAGGACTTAGTTTTGAATGTATAATAGGACCCAGCATCCATTTTCAGCAGGGCAAGTACAAAATAATTTTCTGAAAGTCTCACAAAAGGTTTATTGCAATGATTAGGTAGAAAGTTTCTTCTCGTCTGTTTAAAAAAAAAAGTCAAGTCATATAAACAAAAAAGGATGCTTCCTGATATATTCTCAGGCTCATAAAACCTGTCTCTGGTTTTTCAGGACTGTAAACAAAGTAAGACACTTTGATGCTCTGATGATTGGATGGTAATTAGAGGGCCACACAGGTTCATAGTATAGATTAAGAGTATAATACATCAAAAGTCCCTGTTTATGAATAGCTCACTTATGACTTCTCTAGTGACTCAAACAAGCTTGTCCATGAAAATTAAAGGGTACTGTGCCTAACCTTTCTTTGCAAGACTTACAAGGACCTGCCCAGATCACTGTCCTGTCAGACACTTGATGTAACAAAAGAATTTCTAGAAATGGCTAAAGTATTTGAGTCTAAAAAAATTCTTTCCACAACAGAAGCTCTGAATGGATTTGTCTTCATATAGATATATGCATATTTTTGAAATCTGTTTATATTTGAAGAAAGTTGTTAAACTCTATTTATCACCAGTCTTTGCATTTCAGAGACCATAGTTATCCCACTCAGGGCCAGCATCCACCCACTGAACACCACCTTCTCACTGTTTGCATCTGAGGGTAGCATCTCAACTCTTTCTACATCATCAGTGAACAGCAGCAGTAACCTGGGTGGCTTTTGAAACTGCCTGCTTGGCCAGGAGACAGGTTAGCATTTTTCTTGCCTGCAGACTCTGCCTCCACAGGTGAAGCCTTTGCCACCTGCAAATTGCAGTGCCCATGTTCCAGCTACAACCTGTCTGGAAAAGAGCTCTTCCACAACATCACCTCCACTGGTCAGTGCCTCACCATGAGGATGCAGCACTTGTGCTCTGTGAGCAGACATGGCTTTCCTGAATGCATTACCTTTTACCTGTGAAACTCTACTTCATTTGTTACATGCCTGCTGTGGAAATCACCTCTCTCCAAACAAAGACCCACTGCTTCAGCCTTGTTGCTTCCATTCTGTATGTTAGAATGCAATGTTTCTCTTATATAGACACCAGACATACCTGTATGCAATAAGAAAGCATTTGTGTCTCTAATTCCTGAGCCCTTTTCCACACTGTGCATCTTCAGAAGCACGTCTATGTAAGGACCACTGGGGTGAGAAGAACAGGTAAAAATCCACATCAGCAGAAGTCAGACTAAGGGCTTCTATCTGAATACATAGTATACTTTAGTGTCTACTTTCAAGGGGAGTTAGCTGTAGAAAAAGGAACTGGATCCTGGCATTTACACTATAGTACTCAGATTCAGAAGTAGTAATATTAATTTTAAAACTAGAAATTAATAGCACCCTTTTTGAGAAAGACAGGGACTATTAATACTACTTTCTATCTGCAGTCCTGGCTGTGACACTGTGATGCCAGCAGCTTTTATCTAAAGTCCAAGCTGTGTAAATGTATATATATTTTTTTTCCAATGGCTAGTAGTATAAAATCTTGTATTTTGTTTTATTATGTAAACTTTCCCATTTGTGTGACAGGCAATTTATTGCAGCACTTCGATGGATTGTAATGGCTGTAGTAACTGTGCAGTTAAATGCTGTTTCTAAAAAGTAGAACTGGCAAAATATTTAATGAAGCATTTGGCTTTCTGTGCGACGAGATGAGAGCACCCTGTCGTATGCCAAATCAATCTGATTCTGCACAATATATCCATTCAAGCAGCAATTCTGGAGGCTGGAGAGCCAGAGGAGCTGAGAGACGAGATTTTCTAGGCTGTATAGAAAATAGTACTTCCAGATGTAATTTCCAAGTACTAAGAAGTGCCATTTACTCTGGGAGACATGGATTTGCAGCATGATTTGGACAAATTCTGTGGAAGCTCTTAAATCTTTGCTGAAAGCAAGAATTTTCTTGAATTTTACTGCTGTTGCTATGAGTTTAACACTGCAATATCAATATTTAACACTGCTAATTCCCTAGAAAATATATATCCTGCAATCCTACTCTGCAGCATGAGACACACAGACTGGGTAAGTAGTGAGAATGAGCAGCTAATTCCACATTACAAGTGCAAGGGTGATGAGAAGAATTTTGTTCTCTTTCTTTTTTTTTTTTTTTTTTTTTTTTTTTTTTGTTTTTTTTTTTTTTTTTTTTTTTTGGGGGGGAGGGTGGTTTGTGTGGGGAAATGGGATTGTTTTGTTGTTCAATTATGGTTTTAGCCAATATTCACTTCATGTTCAATTTCAAGGCAATTCATTTCCACACATTTCAAGAATCCAGAACTTAACAGGGCCAATCTTTCAACCAGTTTTGTTAAGGAAAATATTACAATTATCACTTCATGCAGACACAAAAAAATCATCTGTAAATTTTTTCCATAAATAGCTGTAAGAAAGAGTAGAGACTCATAAAAGTCCTAGCACATACCATTCCACTGAAATAAGAGCTGATCCCAGTGGGTCCTGGATCCCACAATTATCTCAGATTTCTGGCCCTGAATTACCATCTCAGGGCAGTCTTTCTTCAAGTTTCTTCATACCAGACTTCACTGCACAATGTAGATGTGACTGGAAAACACTTGCAGAGTTCTCAAAATCTATTCTGCTGTACAGAAAAGAAAAGCAGTGAGAGAGCAGCTGAGCTCTGACATGGTCATTTTCTCATTCTGAGACAGGAATCATAAATTATTGGTTTTAGAGCAGCAGTGTTGTCACCCATAACAAGCACTCTTACCACCCTCAGAAGTCTCTCTTTGTCCAAACAATTAATAAATGATATAATGGGATTGATATTTTTAGCTGGTGTCTCAATCCCTTCCGTGAAGCTGGAAAATCAGCATCATTTAGTGCATTGACACCAAACTGAGTACACTCAGAGACTGGAGTCTAAGAGTACAGTTTGAATTCATAAACTATGCTCCATTGCCAGTGGATGAAGCAGGATTATGTCCTCTGGCAGGCAGGCAATGAGCACTACAGGCAGAGGACAACACAGAAACCTACAAGATGGGGTATGGGAATTTAGGAAACCCTTTTAGATCATGCCTGAGAACAGTACTTTGGAAAGGGCCAACATGACAACAGCAGCCATCAAGGCTACAGTGAGGTGAGTGGGCAGTGTAATGTCTTCATGTGCTGCAGGCACAAATGACAGAGGAAACAAATGCATTTTTTTCTTTAGACTATGAGGAAGGTTATAAAAAGGGGCACAAACTCTGTGAGGCCACCCAGAACTGAAGCCATATGACCTCTCTCCAAGGAATTTTCAATCCAGACAACTGGTGTGATGAGTACTAATAAGTCACCTTTCAACCTCAGAGCATCGTGGGAACGTGCACTGGGACAGGAAGGCTGCTTAGCGATTACACTGACGCTCTGCTGCTGCAGCAGTGCTGCAAACAAGATGAACCTTGGATTTCATCTGGAGTGTCACTGAGGCTGCCATAAGGCTGAGTCAACTCCCAGGTCCCTTTAAGCAAACAAATAAAGAAAAAAAAATAATTTCATAGTGCTGCTACCTCTTGCTCTTTCACAGCTACTAGGATCCTTTCTTGGTTTTGGGTTTCTTTTAATTGGGAAAGAGCTGGTATTTTTTCATAGTCTCATAAATTTTTAAATAACCCCTGAGCTTAATAAAGTCTTGTCTTCTGCTCCATGTTTATAACACCTGTGTTTAATCAAGCCAAAGAGTCCCTTTTTTCATCTTTTGCACTCTCTCCTACATGTGTTCAAAAGGACTTGCAGTACCCTACCTTTGACTCCCTCCTTTATAACTGTTCTTTCTAGATGCCACCAGGTCAATGGTTGTCACCCAAGACAAAAACATTTCTGGATTTGAATTCTCAAAAATGAGCCATAAAGACATACCCATGCCAAGGAGAAGGATGGAAAAAAGAAGATAAAATACAACATATCCTGCAATAATTAAACTTTCACTTTTTTTGTAGAAAAGACATGGAATTAAAAAGAAATAAAATATGGTATGCTTCTGAATCCAACTAGCTAACTCTATTTTTAAAGAGGTTTAAGGCTCTGCTACATTCTGAAAAGTGATTCCTTATACTTCTTATAAACATTTGTAAACATACTGGAGTATTAAACTGACAGAATTAAGTCAGAACTGCATGATCGCTTCTTAGGGGTACCTTGTTGTTGGACAACACAGACATTTCACTCCAGTGGGGACAAATCACACATCACAAGAAAATTCACATGCAAGTGGACAAAGAAAAGTGATCAGAGTAAAAACAGGTTTTGATCTTTGAATAAGTTACAATAAAAAACATTTTACTGAATTATTTTGCATGCTGAAGCAGATACCAAAATAGAGATACATAAGAGTACAGGGGTAATCAACATGGGAGGAAGCTCATTCCCCCTTTCTGGTACAATTTTAGCAGGAAGGGTAGACACAGCACAATAAATCTACAGGTGGGTATCAAATACAAGATGAAGCAAAGGATGACTCTTAGAGTCTTTTTTTTTTTTTTGTGAAAGAAGTAAAAGAAGCAAATGGCAATAATAGAGAGCACTGTAAGAATAAAATTGTTGATTACTAGTTAA
Source organism: Scytalopus superciliaris (assembly GCA_013400415.1). Classification (NCBI taxonomy): domain Eukaryota; kingdom Metazoa; phylum Chordata; class Aves; order Passeriformes; family Rhinocryptidae; genus Scytalopus; species Scytalopus superciliaris. The sequence goes on from VXBX01002899.1 coordinate 282,806, forward strand.
ACCATGAATACAACAGGAAAACTGAAATTAAATGAAAAAAAAGAACTTAGTGGCAGCTATTCTCTGCTACAGCCACTGAATCAAATGGCTTAGGTATAACTGGAGTAAAGATCCCAATCCAGAATGAGGAAGTAAATAATAGAAACATTTAGGAAAATTAAGCTGGAAGCAGTTGTGTATCTGTATGCAATCTGACTTAGCCTCTGTTCTCCAAACACGATGTTTCCCGAGCTACTGTGAGCTGTGGACAAGCAGCGCTGTTTTCTTTTGAAAGATACAGACTATTCTCCACACACACTCAGGAAAGTTACCAAGATGCCACAAAAACTACAGATATTTCAGGAAGAACAAAACAGACAAAAGTCAAGAGACAAAATTTAGGAGATGCATTATGGAAAAATAGGCTACAGTGTTTCCTCAGTCCTGCCTCATTCAGTCCAGATCTGACAACTGAGTGGAATTCAGATTTGTCTTACGTAGAATCAATAGGTCAAATAAGGGAATAAAGTGCATCTCATCATGACTGAATGTCTCTGAATTTGACTTCTATGCTTTATGTCTGGCACCTAACAACCTCTGCCTGCAGTAATAACAGTTTTCTCACAAATACAATTGCAGCGCTTTAGGAATTTGTTTCCTAACCAAATGAATTATTATTGCATAAAACTAATGACACATTTCTGTGCACTCTCACATATTTCTCAATCACAAGTTTCAGCATTGGCATCCCTCAATTTAAGCCTAATAATGTCATAAATCATACAAGAAAGATCTGGTGCTCTTCTAATTGGCAAGACTTGGTTGGTTTTTTTTTATTTTTATTATTTTTATACACACATAAAAAGCTTCCAAAACCCCCACTGTAAAGAAACCTATAACACATGAACAAAAGATTTAAATTCTATCCCATTTGTTCCCACAAACACACATGGTCTGATTTGAATTTCATATTGGTTTGACTAGTATGGTTCCCATTGAATCGTGATATACTCTGGTGTGAAATGAAAGCAGGACTGTAATAGGTAGCACAGCCAGAGGGGGACTAGAGAAACTTTTAAAACTTAATATCCATTGTTCATTTCAGTTCATCACTTGCATTATTAGCAGCAGCTGTTCTACTACAAACCACATTTTCTTACCGTTTGGGTATGCAGTGCTGCATCTCTAAATGGCTGAAAAATGTTGATGTAGCCTGTTAAGAACAACTGACTGCTATCTAAGGTTACTGAAGAATCCTGCCAAGGTCTATTTCATCCTCTTTCTTCCCGAGAAAGCTGCAAGTTTATCCACCTATTTGTTCACAAGTGACTTTAAAAATACTCCCTTGAAACATTAATAGAGCTGCTACTTCACACCACAGCTCTAGTTTAAATCCTCTAGTTAAAATCCTCTTTATTCATACCCCATATAGCTTGGTGTCCCCAACAATGTATTTTCAAAACGTATGTCTATTCTATGTTATAATCATTAGTAAGAAACCTTTGCTGATCTATCCCACAGCTGAAATAAGACATGTCTTCTAATCACTGTACAACTTTCACTACAGAAAGTGCCATGGAGAAAGAACAAGGGAACCAAGAAAGTGAATTGCAGACCAGTGCTCTTCTGCGTCTCCTGAAAAGCTTTCAGTCAAGGGAAAGGTAATTGAATTCAGTTCAATATTGGGTTGAAGGTTTGGTAGGCTATTAGAAGGGATTATATGTAAATTGGGTTTTTTTGTCCATTCTTAACCTAAGTATTTACATATCATGAAAGAAAAATACTCATTGTTTTCTTGAGACATTTATTTTTCATTTATAGCCAAAGAAATATTATTCCATAAGCCACAGATGAATTATAATTAAAGCAGGGAGTTCTAAAACTACATGGACCCCAAGAATATTGGCTAATAATAAGACGCATATAACAATTATCCACACGGATGATCAAAACCCCTGTCATACTTCCAGTCTCTGCCATTATGCAAACTAACATTTCCTTTCAACTTTTTTTCTAGACATTATCTTTCCCTTCCTCAGCAGAAAGACTCCTCAGATTAGGAGTAACATTGCAGTGGAAGGAGACTCCCAGATGACCAAGTGAAAATTCTTGCTGTCATAGGTAACTGTCCGGTAATTTCACTCATAAACTGTGCCAGCTCCACCTTGTCCCTACTTGAAGGCCTTTTCACAGCCTCACAGCTCTCATGGTCAGAAATTTTCCTCCAGTTTCCAGACTGAACTTTTATTCCTCTGTGGTGCCTTCCCACCCAGATGTATTTGCAGAGAGTGTTCATATGTCCCTTCTCAATTTCCATTGTGTCAAGTTAAACAATCCTAGTTCTGCCTGTGTAAAATAATACTTTTTTTTGATCACACCAGGAGGATCATTTTAGACAAAAGTTCCCTGACCTAAGTTTCCTATAGCTGAGCAAAACTTTTTTGTCTATTCATTTTAATGTCATTTCCCAGTTCTAACTTTGCAAAAGTCAACTTTATTTGCTCCTTGGTTTTTCTCCTCAGTTCTCCATTTATTTCTAATCTTTTTTCTGATCTGTAAGGACTGAGTCTAATGAGCTTTCTGATAGTTTGCATTCTTCTGACAAAAAGAAATTCCCAGAGTCCTTTGCAGTTAGTTCCCAGGTTCCTCAGTCTGGGCTGACTACATTCACTTGCTCCTTTAGTATGTTGGGTTCCAACTGGAAACTGGGAATCTCACCAGAGAGTTACCTTCACACTGCCTTCTTTGTACACATCTGAATGGTTTGGCCAAACTGCTCCTGAGACTTTCCAGTTTATCACAGACAGGAGTAGTTTGATTAATTATTTCAATATCTGTACTCTCAGAACAATGATTTGCATCAATACTGGCACTTCAGACGTGACTGCTGTGCCAGCAAGTTTCTGTAACCTCTGACCCTTCAGTATCCCACACTGTGTGATCCTGAGGGTACTTGGGGGGTGGAAAGAATGGGAAACACTCTGAGGAGCGAGGTAGAAAGGTGCAAGCCAAAAAGCTGTTTATTTAAACAAGTACACAACTTAAATAGGGTCAGGGGGGGCTGGGTTCTGGGCCCAGGAGCACCCTGGGAAGGTTTTGGGGAAGGGTCTGGATCAGCCCCAGCCACACAAGGCCAGGATCCCCAAAACTGAGGGGACAGGGGCAGGGATATGCCATATAGGGGGTTATTACCCAGCTGCCAGCAGGAGGCAGTGGGGTGTGGGCTACAGGCCATGTGAGTGGAAAAATCCCAATGTGGTATACAGGAGAACAAATGAGAGCCTTATAAAATTACAAAATCCTCAAACAGGGTAAAGTTCTTAGATTATAAACAGTCCTATGGCATCAAAGTGCAGTTTCCATGGTTCAGGCATGCACAAATCTGCGCTGCCAAGGCTGTTCTTCCACTGTTAGAGGTGTCTCCTCCAACAACACTGCACAGCAGTCCCTCTTTTGTTTTCCAGTCTCTGCCATTTGACCTTACCTTGAGACGTAGCTGCAAGTCACCATTCCCAATAATACACAACAAGTAACATTTCTCCCTTCTCTCTCCTAAGCTCTGATACGCCCTTACAGCTGCCATTTCCCTATTCTCATGTAGAAACTTCAGTAGGGATGACTATGAACCTCTTTCAGCTTTGTTTCCCCCCACTTCCTAGTTAACTACATTTTTCTTATCAGATGCAGGAGTCTTGATATTGGAGTATAATTTAATCAGACTTTAAAGGAATGAAAAGTTTGTTTTCTGTGATTCCACAGAGAATACAAAACATGTTTCTCTACAGCAACAGGGATTGGACTTTTTGATCCAAAGGTCCTCTCCAATCTAATATTGCAATGACCAAATATCCCAAGATTTTGTAGCATCTGCCTTGGGCTGTCTGTTTAACTGCTTTATCTCCTCATAACCTCACCCCCTTTCTCGGGCTAGAAGTCAGCTGAGCCATCACTTCCAAGATTATCTGCTAGTATTTTCTGCTAGTCCTGATGTAAAAGTGAGCCACAAATTGTGCCCACTCCCTGGCACATCCCTTCTGAGCTGTAGTCTATAGCTCTGGACATCAGGGAGCTGCCATCCTCAAAGAAAACTTTTTCTTGAACATTAAGAAAGTGTCCCATCACTTGCTTTACTTTGTCCTGATTCACTGTTCTCATAATGCACTCCTCTGTTTGTACTCTCTGCTTTTTATTCACTGTCATCTTGTTCTCTCCTGGAGTTTTTATCCCCAGTTATTTTCATTTTCTTTTCCTCTCTCCTGTGAAACTGGCTTCTATTCTTGTTTTCTTTCCTGCTATGTTGCTTTCTATTTCTGGTTACTTTCCTCCTTCTTCAGTGCAGAAAACATTTTGTCTATTCCTCAAACAGAAAACTACTCAGTTATTCAAGCTCTATTTCTCCCTTGGCCTTAAGGATACTTACAGATACCTTAAAGGATACTTCGATGAAGCATCTCTTCAGTGGACATTTCACTTTCCAGTACACATATTTTGACCTGTCTTGCAGTTTCCTCTCCATTTTTCTCCTTGCTGTTTTCAAACTCTTTTGAATTGCATTGTTAGCCATAGTCTTGAATTTTCTCATCCAAGAGCTGTGGTGAATTTTCTTATCCAAGAACACGGTGCTGCATCCAGTTGGCATCCAGTCACTAGGGGTGTTCCCCAGGGATAAGTATTGGGCTCAGCCTTATTTTCAGTATCTTTACTGATAATACGGATGAGGTGATCGAGTCTACCCTTAGGAAATTCACAGACGACACCAAATTGGGTGCAAGTGTCAGTCAGTTGGAGGGTAGGAAGGCTCTGCAGAGGGACTTTCTCAGGCTGGATAAATGAGCCAAGACCAGTGGTATAAGGTTCAACAAGACCAAGTGCTGGGTCTTACACTATGGCCACAATAACCCCAGGCAGCATTACAGACTGCAGCAAGAGTGTCTGGAAAGTGGGCCAGTGGAGGAGGACCTGGTTGTGCTGTTCAACAGTGGTTGAACATAAGCCAGTGTGTGCCCAGGTGGCCAAGAAGGCCAATGGCATCCTGACCTGTATCAGAAATAGTGTGACCAGCAGGACCAGGGCAGTGATTGTCCTCCCATACTCAGCACTGCTGAGGCCACACCTTGAGTGTTGTGTCCCATTCTGGGCCACTCACTGCAAGAGGGTCATTGAGGTGCTGGAGTGAGTCTAGAGAAGAGCCACAAAGGTGGTGAAGAGTCTGGAGCACAAGTCTTATGAGGAGCAGCTGAAGGAGCCTGGATTGTTTAGCCTGGAGAAGAGGAGGCTCAAGGGAGACTTTATTGCTCTCTTCAACAACCTGAAAGGAGGTTGTAGCCAGGTGGGGTCAGTCTCTTCTCCCAGGCAACCAGCAATAGGACAAGAAGACAGCCTTAAGCTGATCCATGGGAGTTTTAGCTCAGGCATTAGGAAAAATTTCTTCACAGAAAGGGTGACTGCCCAGGAAGGTGGCAGAGTTACTGTCTCTGGAGCTGCTTAAGGAAAGACTGGATGCTGTACTCAGTGCCATGGTCTAGTAGACATAGTGGTGTACAGACTCAATGATGTCAGAGGTATTTTCCAACCTAATTGATTCTGTGATTCTGTAAGTATTTCAAATGTCATTTCATGAAAAAAGTTATTTCCTCAGGCAACCCTTCATGAACATCACAAGATTGCAGCTTATTCATATAATCAATATATAAAACACCAAGCACATGGATCCCCAGATAAGTTCTGAGCTCACTGCTCTTTGGGCTCTATCAGCCACTAGTCACTTGCATTCTAATACATTTATCTCACTTTCAGCAGTTGAATATTCATTAGCGGCAATTAAAGACAGGAAACCTAACTCCCTTAGCTACAAGGTCTTTGACCTCTCAACCCACACAAATACAAAACTACCTTTAAACCACAAATGACAAATAGAACTTCTCATTAAGAACTGTGATCAAACCAGTGAACCTACAAATGATACAGTGAAACCTAATAAACCACTAAGCAACAAAAAGTGCAAGTTAACTTACACCCAAAATACAAGAACTTCTTTATTCTCCACCAAGGCCAACTCCCACTCTTGTTTACTGTGCTTCCACCACTGGAGTTTTTTATGACATGGAAAACCAAAGTGCAATACAGAATGTCAAAAACGGTAGGGTTTTAACCTTTTTTTTTACTGCATTGCTTCATTAGATGGGTGAATACACACTTCTGTCCAAATCTCAACAGCAAGCACAAGAGATATTGTGGATTCAGCAATGCAACCATATGATAAAGAAATATCAGGAAGATGATGGTAACCGACTTTTATGATGACCATATTTTAAACAAGGACTGTGTTGCCATTACAGAGAGAAAACAGGCAACTTTGGTGACATCTTTGTGCATACAAATGAGAAAAAAAGTAGCCTAAGGCCCATTTTGTTTATTTATTATTGCCATCTAAGCCATTATGAGATGCTGCAACTTTCAATAGCAGAGTCAGACAGTGCAAATGTCATTAATTCCTTCTCTTTCTAATTCAAAATTAAGAACATTAAAATGCATTAAAGTCAAGACATTATAATTTAAAGGGAGATTTTATAAAGTCTCTTTGGTAGTTAAAGCTATATTGGTATTTCCGATCTATTTTTTAAGTGCTTATAAATCAGCCATAAATGCTGCTCATTTTGGAACCTGCTACCCAAGTTCTCAAGCCACAACCACTCACTCATACCTTTTCCTGCAAACATAAAGCAGATCAATCTTTCAGCTGGGTGAGGTGAGTTCCTGGATGTCGGAGATCAGAAGCAGCGTGCCAGAATGATAGGAAAAAATGCATTACAATGAAGTTTTAATGTAAAACAGAACTCTATTAAAATAATGCTCTTCATAGTCTGCAAGGAAAAAAAAAAAAAAAAAAAACAGAACCCCAATCAATTACTATAGTTTCTCAAGGTATAATACACATTTGTAGGGTTTGGAAACAAGAGCCAAGCCAGTAAAGTGGTGAGAGCATCTTTAGCTTGCATGACTGTTACTCAGCTTTCTAGCTCCTACAGCTCCTACGGCTCCATGGAGAGCTCTGTATGTGTCAGAACTGAAAGCATGCAGGTTATGCATGCTCAGAGCACCTTTGTTCTGCATTTTGTTGTCCTGAATTTAACAATGCAATCGCCAATGCCACTTTCCAGTGGCTAATTACTTCCTAACCAAGCTTCTTCACGTTTTAAACCACTCTACCATGTGGAGGAAAAGAGTGGCATGAAGACTTGTCTTTACAAGTTTTTTCAAGTTTTGTTTTTTTTTCCAAAGGTTTTTTTCAAGTTTGTTTTCCAAACATATTGTTACAGCAGATCCAGGAGTAAAGTTGCATTGAATGTATTCAAAACCATTTAATAGGGGTCAGGAGAGGAGGAGAGGATTAGGGCCAGCTGCAGTACCCTCACCTGTTTTTCTCCTTTACTGTGCTGCTCACAAGCTCAGTCATATAGGAAAAGCTATCTTATTGACAAGCAAAAGTCACTGGGCCCATAGATATATCTGCATCTGGGAAGATGACATTTATAACACCCAACTCAACTTAGAAACACCTTTTGCAGAACAACAAGCACAGTAATTCTTAGGAAATCCTGTTCAGTTCTTACGGAGGACCTCAGGTTAAAAATCACAGAGCGAGTAAGAGACAGAAAGCAAAAAAAACCTCCTGTCTCACTAAAACTTGTGTGTTTATTAATATTCATTCTATAATTACTATATAGTGCAGTTGGCATTAAAGGGCCTCCAAATGAATTTGGTCTCCATTGTACTCAGTGCTGCCTGAACATAATGAAAATAAGGGCCATCACCAAAGAGCTTACATTTCAAATCCACTGATCAAAGTATACACCAGCAACAATACTCAAACTTTCAAGGCTTATTAACATCAGAAACAAAAAATTAAAAAACCTTTCAGAAATGAGCAAGATGATCTTTTGACTTGGAATCTGGATTAGTGTTCAGTTTGGAAGAAGAAACGTATTTTAACAAAGTCAAGAACACTTTCTGCTCTCTATGAAGGCATGCATTGAAGTGATTAAAGAACGACTCTGTGGGATAGCAAGCTTTCAGCTGAATAGGTGAAGAATCTTATTCTGAAATCTTTTGAAACGGAACAGCAGCTTGGAGAAATTGATACCTCAAGAAAATAAACCACAACAGTTAATTAACAGATTCTGACATGAAAAAATAACATGCATGACAAATAATACAGTTTCGGGACAGCTTTCAGAATTTTTTAATATATGAATATGTCAATATGGCCCTAAGAAATGTTGAGCTGTAGATCTGGTCAAATTATTGTTGAGGATCACAGAATACACCAAGTTAAAAGGGACCCACAATGATCATCTAGTCCAGCTGCTAGCCCTGCACCCATTCCCAAGATATACTGTCTGTTTACTGCCCTTTTTTCGTGTTTGTGGTTTACTATTGATAGTAGTTTTAGTAGATAGTAGTTAACTACGTACATTTCATAAACTATTTACTTTGTCTTTAGATTACTTGATGTATTCAGACGTTTACAATTATTGTGTCTATTTCTTGCCTGGATGACTGTTTGTTTGTTTGTTTTAAACTGAGCTTTGAACAGTTTTACTATTGCCTTGGAGCTATGAAGTGAGTTCTCAAGGTTAGAGAAGTGGTTATATGGAGAAAACTAAATCAGCTTTCAGTGATTTTTTTTTTTTTCGGATGAACAAAATTAAATTCACATGGCACAGAAAGGTGGAAGAGCTGCTCAGAACACAGAATCCTCTTTCTATATACAAATTCCTTCAAATTCCTTTAGGTGCAAGGATTTCTGTATGCCCAATCCATTTAAATATTCTCTGCCCTACTTCTTTTTATTCAAAGACGATAAGGCTTCCTTGTTCTTGTTTTTCCATGCAGGTCTTCTGCTACTTTTGCTTGATCCCTACTTGTCAGAATGGACCATTTTTGAGCTTGGAGGAGGTGATCTTGAAAATCAACCAGCTCTCAGGGACTCCTCATCTATTCAGGGCCATGTCCTGTGAGATTCTTCCAAACAGGCCTTTGAACAAGACAAAATCTGAAGTTCAGAACTGTGATACCAATCTTTGCACTGCTTCCACCTATCAGAAACCTGAACTTGACATCTCATGGTCACTGAAACTAAGGCTGCCCACAGCCTTCATAGTCTCTACCAGTTCCTCCTTGTTTATAAGTATCCGGTCTGCCTGATTGTCTCCCTTTGTTGGCTCCTCTACCACCTGTGTCAAGAAATTACCACCAGTGCACTCCACAAACCTTGTAGATCACTTGTGTCCTTCTGTGTCGTACCCAACAAATTTTGGGGTGGTTGGAATCCCCCATGTGGACCAGGGCTTGAAAGCATGAGACTTCTGTCTGTAGAAGGGTTTATCAACTTCTTCCCAGTCAAGCTTTCAATACCAGGCACTCACTACAATGCTACCCTCCTTGTTGCTCCCCCTAATCCTAACCTGCAAGTTCTGAGCTGTCTTGTCATCCATCCCAGGGCAGAGCTCCGTGGATCTGTGCCACTCTTAGACAGCAGTCCCTCCATCCCCTTGGATGGTGCTTTCTGAAGAACCCCTACCCAATCATGGCAGCACTCCAGCCTGACACTCTGGTTCAGCCCAGATCTGTGCTTGTGTGAGCACAAACATACTGTTAAACAACTGAGTCGTTCCCAGGGTTAAGGCACCACAAATTTTTGTCTAAGTTTTATGTCCCTTCATGAATTAGGGCAATTCAGACAGCAGGCAGCATTCTTGTTAACAGTTCATTTTCTCTCTCAATCTACTGTCAGGAAACAGCTTACAGGTCTTCCTGATGATCTTCTAGAAGAAACCATAGTTGTAGAGAGAATTTTACAAAAAATAAAACCATAGGGAACAAAAAAACAAACAAACAAACAAA